>JAGIKU010002481.1:0-52893 GCA_020086695.1 Penicillium sumatraense | reverse complement strand
TAGTAGAACTTCAGACTAGACAACATCAATCTCGTTGAGTGCACCCTTGTTTTACACCGCCTATCGTAGCTCTGACAGGTTTCTCCCCCCTCATCTCCTTCCTTGGTAGTTCCCAGAGCCAGAGAAAGGACTCTGACTCTATTCTTGCTCTCCAATGGGCGCTCGGAAAAGCGGATTACCCCAGTTAGCTTCGAGTATAAGTGCTACCACTGATCACTAAGCAGGACCCGGACTTGTATACGACTGATGGCCCTTACTACCCGGATGATTGGCAATCGTCAGTGGTCGAAAGCCCGAGCAATCTCGTTTTCTAACAAGCTGTAGTGAGACAACTTCAATCGGTTCTTCAATATATCGAGGTCTGATGGAAAACGGTCGACGGTAGATTATTCTTTCCCGCCTCAGTTTTCAGCCCTTCGATTGACCACACACAGATACCAAACCCTAAATAGCAAGGAGTACTTGTACGAGATAGTTGCAACTAAGCTACAAATTTTAAGCTGAACTTTTCGAACAGAATTCCGTCGGACAAGCAAATGTTTGATTCATATATTTAAAAGAACGCAGTCGTTCTAATCAAGTTTCTGATCGAGACGTAACAGATCTGCTAAATATTTCACAAATCTAGGGCTATCGCTTGGATCCCATAGCTCTCATGAGCCAAATCCACTCCAGAATATCCTCTATTCTCTTACTATGAGCCCTTCTTAAAGTAAACGTACATAGTACGAGTATCTCACGTATCGCAAAGTAGTTTAGCGACCTGTATCCTTTTACTTCGCTGAGACATTCTTGATGCTTAGGACTAGCCTGACCAAGCTGGCAATTTCGGACACTATAAATGAAGACTGAAAAAAATAAATGGCGAATGCTGAATCGAGGCCGTTAGTACTGTACCTGGGCACGCGAGATCAATAAATCCAACCTTGATGAAGTGAATAGTGTTTTTGTCAGGCATTGGAACACAAAGATCGACCTGGCTACCGTAGGTACCTTCTTCACCCAAGCTCCTGCCATTGCAGTCCATACTATCCCACAGACGAAGTTGCGCATATCAGTGGACCGGGTTGCTACTTGCAGAAACACTTGCCAGAGTAACCAAGTGCAAGATAAGACTCACAGGGAAATGCATCTTACGTTGTTTGCATGAGAAGAATGGCAGTATATGAGAACGTTCAATATTGACTTTAAAAGCCTATTGGGTGGTTCGAGTCTTTAGATACATGAGTGGCGAATTGAGAGGACAGCCACAATGTTCCCCAAGTTTATCGCTTCGTTCGGGCTCTTCGTTGGTTCTTGGCATCTAATGGTCTGTAACATTGGCTCATTTTGACATATCAACATGTATAGAATGAACACAGTAGATCAAGAGCTCAAACACTTTGCGCTCAGATCATTAGCTTGAGATTTTTGAATAAGAAGATACGGAATTGACAATGTTCGATGAGTGGCACTTCAATTGCCGTACTTTTTTTTCAACTACTTCACCAACTGAGAGTTAGGCGAATCTACCAGCAAGCCTCAACGTTGATATTTAAAGAGAGTGGTTTTATTTGGGTTGCCTCATAATGCATGGAGCTTGGCTTGATATCTACACCGACATTACCGAGGGCCTCTTCCTCCCACAACTACCTCATGAGAGTCAGTTGCTTGCCTCTGCGGGTAGCTCGTAATCTATCATGCGGTCGAGTCTCTATTTTGTCCATCTCACCTTCCCTATGTACATAGAATCCACCACAATACAGACAGATTGCCTCCCTACAGGTGAGCGCCGGACGGGCCCTATCTCACGTTACAGTCTACGGCCGCAGCGACAGGTGACCCGTTATGGCCACACTGCGTTCTTGCTCATACTGTCTGTGTGAGGTCACCAATACAACTTGTGTGTAGACGAGCATAACCAATACGGATGACAAGGAACCAAGGATGCGTCCATGTGATTGGATTGAATAAGAGGTTCTGACAAAAGCTAAGTCAGAGAGCACGTTAGCTTAAATATTTGATACTCAATTAATTAAATGCGTAGAACTAGATTCATTTTCAGAAATGATTGGAGACTTTTTACAGCCTTTCGTACATACATGCGCCAAAGATGTCGTCTAGGTAGAAAAAGGAGGTCAAATGGTTTCAAAGCTGTGGATAGTCGTTGTGAAGCCAAGGATCTTGCAGTAACTCCCTTGCGGTGCTTCGTTCTTTCGGGTTCCATGTGATCATCCGCTTCACAAAATTGATGAATTTCGTCTTCTCCTCCCCGTTGAACCTTGTCAGTGTGCTTTCGAAAGTAAAGTTGCTAGGAACAATGTCCTCATTATTGAGTATTCCTGAAAGGCAGTGTTAGTGGTAAAACGTTGTTGATTTCAGAGACTCCTTTACCACCCGCCGTATAGAACATCGATGTTCGATTGCCACATCTAACAACGTCTTTGGGAGCAGGACCTAGAAGAGATGTGATATATGCAAGATGCGTTTCGTCATCGTAGTCTTTGATAATGCGTGGATCAACTGATTCAAAGAGCGCTCGTCCTTCTAGAAAGTCCCATAGCTTCATCCAGTTATCAGTGGTCAGCGCTAATTCAGGGGAGAGGGCGGCTTTACGTACCATAACTCCCAGGCTCCATATGTCGGCACTATAAGTATAACCGGCGTCAAGGATAACCTCAGGCGCACGATATACCTCAGCCTGAATACAACCATTCTGTGAAATATCACCATGGACTGCTAGGTCGAAATCAGTGATTTCAACCAGTCCGGTAATTTCCTTCAGCGGCCCGTAGTCCTTACGGGACAAATAGATTATGCGTCCATCATCACAGTGCTTTTGAGGTAGTGGATTTTCAAATTCGTCTCGAGCATCCTGAGACAGAAGGTCACGATCTTCAAGTCGTACCATAATGTTATCCGGCTTTAAATCTGTTTTTATTCTCTGAATGAGCACCATGCTTTTTACCAGTAAATTTGATAATACTCACCAGTATGAATGACATGGCATATAGTGTGGAGATAATCAAGCGCCTGGAGTACTTCTTGGAGAATTATTTTGAAAATCTCTGGGGGTATCACGCCACCTTGCCATCGTTTGCAATATTTCCCCAGGGATTCACGTAAAGGCTCCATGACAAGACATACATGGCTTCCTGAGGCTCCCTTGATGAGAAACGAGTCAATTAATTTTCGAACGAAGTGCCAGCCCTCGTGTCGACAGTTGGCTCTTGTTATATGACGCATAATCTCCAGTTCAATATCACCAGCAGCTTTTCGTGCGTGAGAGTTGTTTGAGTTGATCTTCAGAGCTACGTATCGCTCGTCCAACCAGCGCCATCTGACTTGTCAGTATGTTTCTTAGGAGGGGATGGGCTCAATACGAACTGGTGAAGGTCCCTTGCAAGCCACACAGTCGATCTGCTGCCATGGCCAAGCTTAGTCGCAAGCTGATAACGGCCATCTAAAACTTCACCAATCCGAGCTGGATAAAAATAGGCTGGTTCGAAGTATGGTGAGTTTTCCTCTTCAACCAGCAGAGACGGAGCTATTCGGGACGGAATAGCAGACGAGGATCTCCAGGGTGAGTGGTGGAGCAATCTTAAAGGATGCATGAGGATATTGATTAGCTGTCGCGTCATTTTCTGCACAAGGCTAAAAAGTCTGATGCTGATCCAAGTGAACTTTATGAGAAGGGGTTCGCCCGATCTTCGAGCTGCATACATGGCCCGCTTAGTATCCCGTAGGCCCCGCTAGTGGCTTGCGAGCGCTTAGGGATTGGCTGGGACGCCACTTATGAAATGAGCCAATCACATCGCTCTTGCAGCTGATTACGGGCTTCTCACCACTAAATAATTCACTTTCAAGTACACAGCGCTTAATGAAACCCGACTAAAACGTGATTATACTCTATCACTTGGGTTCATTGTTCGATCCTCCTCCATGGCATATTGCAACGTGTCTATATCTAGAATGAGCGTAATATAAAGCTCTCGACGAGTCCAGGCGACAGTCTAATTTATTCTTTTCAACTCCAAACTTCCTTCGGCTTCAAAGTCTTTACACCCATCTTCATCTTAAAAAATTTTCCGAAATTCCCTCAAAATGGCATCAATACGTCGCAACTTCTCGAGTACTGCTCGTGCAATTCTTCAATTCATTTGGAAAGGGACTGGCTCTCACCCCCAATATGAGGATCGTATCAAAGCGAAGCTTGCCAAGAACCCGAAACTCGCAGATGCTGATAGGGTGGAAATCGCGTAAGTCTGTTGAAATTTATTAGGACGTCATTAAATATGTCATTAACTCATGAGTATTAGTGGCGATGAGCATACATCGCCTGCGGACCCCAAACCTCGGGTTTCTGGCCAAGTTTTCAAAGAAAATCATCGGCTCACTTCGCTCCACGCGTATCACGATGGGACAATAATATACTCCAAGGACAGCATCAACAAATCACAGCAGGACTAAGAAATAGATTTAAGATGGAACGATAATCCTCATTTGGAATGATAGGTTGATATTTTGGATCTTGAAAATTGGATCCTTTATTTATCTTTAATGGGACAAATAGTGCTCATCGATAGCCTCAATTTCCAGAAGTATCAGCCGAAAAATTGCCTTTAGAGCCCCTTCGCGACTTGTAGATCTCCCCCCTTCCCTTCGTCGCTTTTAGATCCAGCTATCGTCATCTGTAGTAGTTTGGGAGGCAAACCCCGAAGCTGAAAGACGTATGTTAGACACACCAATATCATGCACCATGCCGAAAGCCCATTTACCGGCAGACTTCCAGTAGGCATGTCAGGGATACACATGGATCATACACGCCAAGCTAAGGGCACGGACCCGGCTCAATTTTTTTGTCGTCCTCATAGCGTTCGCTTGTTGTCTCACACGTACAGTAGCGGTATGTCGCAGTCTTCCCAGCAAGTCTACTTGGTTTTCTCGGCAAACAAATCCGGCAAGTATTTTAGATATGCTCGGATGTTGTCAACAATCGACAATAATGAGATATCGATGAATCTGCCACCTTTCAAACCTCGCGATGGCTACCAAAGTGGATTAGATGTGACCCCGATATGTGCCAATTCTGTGGCTCCCAAAGGTCGGATGATTAGAGATTTTGCAAAGAACATAATGATATGGGAGGCCGATAACTTAGAAGATGAGTCGGTGAGTGGCGATATTGGTGTCAAGGTGAGAGAAAAAGAAGCCTATCCACTTGGCAGACCCTTTCGTATCTGTTGTAGTTCAGAGGGATTAATTATATTCTATTGTTCATAGGGAAACATTAGGCTATATATATACAACGAGAAGAACAAGTTGGTTTCCAATCAACTTGGTCCTTCGAATAGATATCTCGGGATTATTTCCGATGGTTCGGTTTGGTTCCTGATCTGCACCAGCCTAATATCACAACAATAAGCAACAAAAAAGGGGCCATACAAGTATGAGTTGTCATCTTCATGCACCGGGAATGAGGAGGCATCTTCCGAGTGACACGTCAGGCAGTCACTTGTCAGTCCCAGGTGTAAATCTCTCGTTTTGACCTAGATGGCTGAATAATATTTTTAAATTGCAGCGTACGTAACTCAATTACTGTACCCCTGAATGACAGGTACAGTTCCAAGAGGCAGACGTAGGTATTTATCCATTGATAGGCTTTAAGCTGAGCCAACTCACTGTCTTGGCATACAAAGAAAAGATCTACGCAGCGAAAACAGCTGAGAGGTTATCCTAGTCGAGAGATGGCCTTTCCGTTTCCTGCTCAGCCAAATTTCGAAATATGTCTGGTTAATAACGCTCAATATTCTTAGGGTACTGCTGACGACTGGTGTGAAGATCAAATCCAAATATGAATCCTCGAAGGAGAACACACGGATATCATACTAGAAAAAGTGAGGCGAGCCACAAAATACTCCGCTCTATATCATAGACTGGACGTGACTCCTTTCTCCACTTTAGAGTGCTAAGATTTTCGATGATGTCTCTAATGATATAGTGAGTGATGTAGAGCTAGAAGTCTATTTGATTTGCTGTATAATTTAATTTTAGCTCATAGTTTCGGATCATGAGGTCTTCCTACACTTCCCAAAAGAACTGCTGTCGATGTTGACCTCAGGTAGCGAGTCAGCTTACGTTCATGACGTCATAATCGTGCCCATGTAAAGAAATTCATAAAGACGGAGATGTCCGTTAACAGAAGTGTACCTGACTCATACGGAGCACTTGATTATGATTCATCGTGCGCGTTACCTAAGCAATGATCCAACCCCCCAGCCATCGCTGGAAACTCTTCTTGTGTAGAGGCTAGATAAGAGAAATAACCCAAAAGTCAGCCATTTGTCTTGTAATAGTTCTCATCCTTCATTGAGCTGGTCGAGATATCGTTTCGGGGCCACGATATCTGCAGCACATACCTGTTGGGTGCGTACCCTGAGTATCGCTCTGTGGGCCAAATCCACGTTGTGAGGCTGGGGGCACGGCGCTATCAGCTGTGACAGAAAAGCTGGCTGGGGAATGATTACTGTACTGTACCTCGCACGCGACCTCCGGCCATGGCCACGCAGTTTCTCTCTGGCAAACTCCTCGTTTGCCACTTGAAAGCAGCATGGATCGCTCGAAAACTACGCTCATGTTGGAAGTCCACCTGAAATGCAGCCTCGATCTCCTCCTCAGTCAAATATACCCGGTCCATAAACCAAGACGGCAAGCGTTGCAGGTCCTACCGAGATGCATTTCTAATAGTATAGCATATTCAAAAACTGATCACTGTTGACAACGTTTCAACAGCCGCAATAATATTGCCTATAACTGTTGGCTCGCTTTCACAACCAATATCTCTATTTGAGACGGAATTGTCACAGTTGACACAATAGAGCCGAAAACAATAGCTTCACTGGCCAAACGTTGAGTGCTATTCACCTTTCACTCTATTTTCTTGACTTCTTTTCTTTTCTTTTCTTTTCTAGTGTCGCTAAGGAGCAGATTTGGAGTATCCGTATTTATTTGATGTTGCCATCTGTTCTATCACAATTCGCAGAAATATCGACGTCAATCAGGCACATTTCTGAGCGGTAAATAAGGACCTCACTATTACTATCCATTCGACCGTGAGAGCTTATCCTCTGCAGATAATCATACAGAGATACCCTTTCAAATTTTTTTAGCGTCTAGGCTTTAGAAATATTCACCTCATTCTCCTGGGGCGAAATGGATGCGAGCTGAGGTAGGCTATGGAAGGGCCTGTACCCACTTTCAACGAGTAGCTGACTCGATGATCGGCTTTACTGAATTTTACCTTGTGGTGTGCATACAAGCGCACCCCCTTAACCGTATGAGGGACCGCAGGTTGAAGCACATCTCGGGTATAGCGCTCTCTTCGTGGTCCGCGAGCACACCTCGCAGAGAAATGCCGCTCGGCGTTGCTGTCACCGATAGTCTCAGGTACATAGAAATAGTGTTATGTAAGATTCCCCTCTGTAAGAAAGGTGTCGGAGAGCTAGTGGGCCGTACTGTACCAACCAATAGGAGATATAAGTCAGGTCTGAATTGATATTCTGCCCAAAAACGCACAATTTATAGGGGCACTAACAAATTACTAATCTACTCTGGTTTTCATACAGTATTTCGTACTCTCCGCCTACCTAGTCGGCGGTATAGACCCACACTAGACCAGATCACACTGACAAAAGGCAACCCCGGCATTCCCGAGACCATCCTTCAATTTCATTCAGTGCGGATTGTGCCGCCCGAGCGGAACCCAACTAGCACTCTAGCAGACGTTATTGGACTATCGAACAAATTCCCAAAGTTGAGGGGAAATCCAACCAATCCTTGAACCTCTCCACGCGTCGTTGGCGGTGGTCGGTGCTCCCCCTTGGATCTAGCAGGTCCACCAACAGGTTACCAGAGCACCCCCGTAAATGTGCTATCACTCAAAGGAAATTAAGCTATCCATTTCAAAGGAATTTCATGAAGATATTTATGCAAAGAGATCAAGTTGATTGAAAATCAATTTATTTGGTATAAATATCTCAGAAACTAATTCCACAGATGCGGCCTGGTTTCTGACTTACACCTGGCCGGACTCGAAAAGGCACGCGCTGCTTAAAATCTACTGGCATTGTAATCGCTTGTTCGTATATTGTTGATTATCTGGGCGATTGGACGACTCTTCTCCGGTCTATCATTGCAACTACCAATCCGCAACAGCGCAGACGTTAAATTGTAGGATTCACTTGTAATGGCGAATCACAGTGACCAAGTCTGCATCTCCTGTTAGCACTGATCTGTAGGCGAGCTTCGACGTACTCATTATAAGCGCTTCTTTATGCCCTTGAAACAGCTGGTTAATTACTTGCAGGTCTGATATCAATAAGCGGCAAAAGGCTGAGTTCTATTCGTAATGTTACCGCTGGTTCAGTTCCATGCAGGTCGTGGCCTTTCCAAACGCTTGGTCATACTATCCCAAGCGATAATTTGCAAGTTCCTAGTAGCATAGCCACTGAGGCATTACGCATATTTAAACCGAAGCAATGACCCTGAAAAATACACCATTTCGGCTTCAACAGTCATTTAAGCACTTCGACGTGCCTCATCACCAAAAAAAATCACACACATCACAGACGTTGAGGAAGAAATAGCTACCATAAGGCTAAACCCCTGATCTTCGTGTAGGTACCTTTTCAATCATGACACCTAAAGGCCAATCTAACATCTCCAGTTCCAACAGAATGGCCGGCCAGAGCAGCAACTCCGGATCCCAGAAGGCTCGCGATAGTTTCGCATCCATCCTCAGCTATTATGAAAAACACGTTCCAGCTGACGAAGCTCCTGGTTTTGTGAAAAGGGTTTCATCGGGTGAAATTCAGATAGGAGTTAAGAAGGGTGATGTCCCGTCCGCTGAACAAGGAGCAGAGTTGAAGGCGGCTCTTGCCGAGGCTCTCAAGACTCAAGATGCCATCGATAACCTCTCGAGTGCCGAGAAGGATCTTATGACCCAGGCGGCACAAGCTAGTCTCCGATCTAGAAAGACAAAAGGCGGCAATTAGGGCAACAGGAGGTGGGAAATGAGCCGTGAAATGCGCACTGGAATACTGTCTTTAACCTATCACTATAGCCAATCATTTGTCTTCTCAGTGACTTATGGAATATAGAAATCCTCTATAGATCAACTAGTTCATCGATAGTGTAATGAGAAGCCAAATTGCCCTCATTTGCCTGATGTACTTTCCTCTCAATGAAAGTGTCCATGTTGACACGTTCTTCTGCGCTTAGCAGACCTAGTCGATCTTCCAACATTGTAAAGCGACCAAAATACCTGCCATCAATGAAGTTCCAATAGATCTCATCAAACATCGAGCTGTGTCGTGAAGCAAGGCAAATCCAAAAGAGTCCAGTCTCCAATGAATTCTCCATAACGATGGATAGACGCTGGGAATGTAACAATGTTCCATCCTTGAGTTTTCTCGCTTCACACTCTTGAAGTACTGCAAGAAAAGTACGAAACCTCGGCATAAAGCGTACTAAAAATTGATCAAGATTGGCATTCCAGTCCTCCGGACGCTCCAGTAAGAGCCACCAAGGAGCAGCATATGTAAATTCAACCGGAGCAGCGTACGTAAACTCCCAATCGACCACTCCAGTAACAACAAGCTCTGACCCATCAATAAGGACATTGTCGGGGTGAAGGTCGTCGCAATAGAGCCTGAAAGGTCCTTTGCAATATTCTCTTGATATCTCCCGCGAGATTTTGCGAAAGAGACAGCGCGCAATATATTTCTTCCGGCAGTCTCCTTCGTTTAAGATTGCATCGTTGCGTTGAAACTCGAGATGATAGAAATGCTGCTGAGCGAGCTCCTCAAAATAATCCGCCGCATTGCTGAAATGTTGTTGCCCGAAGACACTGTATGGAATATTGGAGAATTGAGCAAGCCGATTCATGTTAAAGGTGAATGGGCGTTTTGGCACGGTCCAAACACTTGGACCGACCTGTCTTATAGCTCCGATATGCGAAAATTCAGGCTTTGACAGCTCTAGCAGTACTTCGGCCATGCTGAAATAAGCTCTCCTCAAGATAGGTATCGGGATGCTCGAATTTAATGTTGTTGTCTCCCGGGACGAATCTCTGAGGTATCCGCTCAACGGATTTCCTTCAATAAAAGACATTACAATGTACGGTCCAACTGCGCACTTGCCATGTCCTAAGACCTTTGGAACAGGAATTGTTGTGTGCTCAGCAACGTAGTTCATTATTGCGACCTCATCCTGAACCTTTTCATCGCGAGCAATGACCCGACCAAGAGCTGTAAAGCGAACAATAACCCGATGACCGTTTGCATAAGTCACTCGATAAGAAATATTGAAAGCACCATTTGAGAGCCGCGAGGCTGTCACAGGTGCACCAGGACAATGTCGGGAAGCAAGTTTGCCTGATAACTCCTCTGGTGAATTTCTGAGTAGATTTTGTATCCAGACCTGGAAAATTCGATCCGACTGCACTTTTGCGAGATGATCGAAATCCATTCCGTAAGTATCACGAGGATGCTGTAGCCACAAAAATTACGAGAAAAGGAGAAACGCTTACACTAAATGGTCAGCTTTCTGGGAACACCCGGAAAATCTTTCCAGCCACGTTCCATTATCATGTGATGTGACGACCAGGAAAGCGGCAAAGAAAGCACCCCCACAATTGGGCGGAGCCAATCCTCGGCTTCCGTTTCGCGCCCGTGATATATCCAACCCATGCCAACTGTACCAGCCAATTGTTTCAAGTTCCTATTTTAGGATCCTATGTGTTCTGCTATTGTGGGCTATGATGCGAGGGTTGAGTTGGTAAGAAATAGTAAGCTATGTGGATGGCGGCTAGAGGGTGGGCTTCATTGGTGGAAGCCCTGCCAAGATTGAAAATGATTTATGACGGATCATTTATTGGAATTATTGAGGAAACGAGGCCATTTCTGGGAGCCTTGGGATAGAGGCCACCATCGAGATATCATCTCCAATATATGGTGGTCTCATAGTTTAGCTTTGACCCACGCTAGGCTAGCACTCCCCACCGTCATCGCAGCACCCCCGAACTGGACAGCCCCATTGATCAGTACAAGGCCATTCCCACCTGCACCAGCACTCTGCCCTGCCGCCATCACACTCCCGGCTGCAATATTTCCAATTAACTATGAGCGACTGCGGCTGCAGAACCTGTAATTCGTATAAAAAAGTCAGTCAAACTTTGGGCACGAAATATTCTCATAGTGTTGATTTCTCCTGCAATGATGCACATACCTGCCTGAACGCCACCAGTTGTGAATCCCATAATTGATAGAATTAGGGCTGTTGCGAGGCCAGGGGCTGCGAGAACAATAGCACCAGTAGTGCCGACAACCACGCAGGTGGCTAGAACAGGGCTCTCAACTCCCCAGCTGGATGCCTGTCAAGCTTCAGAGATTAGCGGTTTTAAACTGTATATATAGGTAAGTATCAACGAACCTGGACCGTCATGTTAGCGGACCTTTCAAGGGCAGGCTAAACCCATTTAAATCCCAGAAACTAAGTGGACACGCGGCATCGGGCCTCGCTGCAATGCGCTGTAAGCCAATCAGAGCCATAGATTCCCACCGACTCACAACCAAGGTGGAATTATGGCCAACATCCCACCCTGGCTCTCGGGAGCCTGGGATCGTGATATTCATGTCATGATATGAGGCTGGTGCAGATCTGGAACCAAGCTGAACCATCGGAATTAATCCCGAGATATCTACGAAGAACCAAGTTGATTGGAAATCAAATTGATCTTCTCGTTTTATATATATAGCCTCTTATTTCCCTCTGATCGATACAATAAGAAATATATCTGAGCAACAACACTTTTCACGTGGAGAGAGAGAGCATAACTACTGGCTCAATACTTGACTAGCATGACCGGGCGAAATGGGTATCTTTGTCAGATCTAGGGATCAATTCGCATGCTGATATGCGAGAGATACTGCGGATTAAGGTAGTAGTTTTCTAGAATTATCGTCACACGTGATATCTACGCCGACATTACTTTTCCCTCTCATAATTGCCTAATGGGAGCCAATTTCTTGCCTAAGACCACAGCGACAGGTGACCAATTACGGCCAAACCATACTTCTCCTTCTCTATCTTGACCGCGTGATGTTACCAATAAAAATTATTTATCTACTTACAATCATTAAAGTTTCTATACACGGGCTGAACCAATTCATCATACATTCAAAGCACAAATAAATGTAGATTCCTGCCTAACCAGTCTCTTGCTAGTGGTGATT
The DNA here is from genome assembly GCA_020086695.1 of Penicillium sumatraense. NCBI lineage: Eukaryota > Fungi > Ascomycota > Eurotiomycetes > Eurotiales > Aspergillaceae > Penicillium > Penicillium sumatraense. Next base: position 40,621 of record JAGIKU010002481.1, on the reverse strand, counting down.
TAACACAGCATACGGTAAGCTTGGGATTGGGCGAGGTGTACTTACTTCAGTATTCATTTATCGCTGGAGTGAACTGTCCACATCTAGATATACGTGAGACCCTCACAGGAGTAAAAACGAGCATAGGAAGTCTCCAAAATTCAATCCATTTGCCGCGCAAGGGCTCCATGAATGGCTGAAAAGGTTCTAGAATATAGTAAGCTTGTAAGGAATGGAGCAGATAAATCAAGTTGCATAACCTAGCTATGTAGTCAAGATCATATACCCCGTTGCTGGTATTTCTTGTGAGATCCTAAGTTCTGAAACGCGAGACGTTGTCAAGGCAAATAGATGAAGGGAATTATAGTAAACGCACACCAGAGCTGTTTTATCTGAGCCATCAGATGCGAGGTTCCTCAGAGCGCCTTGGGGCTTCATGTATGTAAGCCTTGGAATTCTCGTTCTTCTGAGGTCTGAAAGACGCAGACTTGATGGAAAAATCTTTGCTTAGGCCGGAAGTACACTCAGTGCCGTCAGCCATCGGCTGTTTCGGTGTCCAGATGCCGCCGGCACAGCGCTGCCAAGAAGTGCCTCCTATGCAGTTCCAGATTCCTTCTTCAAAACATAATCCGACGAGTGTGCTGGAGTTGGATCTCAAGGCAGAAACAGAGCAATTGGGATCGTGGGCCGTAGGAATGCTCACAGAAGCGACAGAGGTGCGAGTGATCGGAGCGGTTTTGGTAGAGCTTGCACAATCAGTGGTGTAGTCTGCCACATTCGAGGTGAGCGACCCATTTACCTGGGACTCTGTAGTACTACTAGCCGTAGTATAGGGCTTGAAGTCTGTAGCTGTAGCGAAAGACTCGGCAGAACTGGAAGGTTTTGCTGAAAGGACAGAGTCTTCGGTACTACTATAACCTCCTTTTCCCCAGGTAGCGGAACCGCTGAAACAAACGTCATCATCACGCCCAATCAGGTTTTCTTCAAGCCCAAGATAATCGACTGTATTGCCTGGATTGGGAAAACGAATAGCATAAGACTCCTTGGTCAGACAGCCATTGATGTTGGCGATGAATAGGGGAGGGAAGTCCTCCGGTGACCGTTTTTCAATTTCAGCAGACCCTGACCTCTTTGAAGAAGAGATGCCCTCGGTGATAGTTATAGGGGCACAGTTCATGTACATTTCGCGGTTACCGATACGATTGAACCAGGTCCAGGCAATTGTATACTCACCGGCTTGGAAGCTGTCAGGGATGGTGAAGTTGGGTGAGAAAGGATTGACCATCGTTGAACTTTTCCCCATGTTGACGTCACTCTCGGTCTCATCCATACACCCACCTTCAATCGACTTAATGACGCTCCATGTGGTGTCTTTGTTGGGTGCACGATCCGGCGTAATACTGATTTGACAGGAGCCGCCGCCATGGGTCGTACTACCGTGAAATATCATGGACTGGCTCTCACCCTTTGTGATATAATTTTCCTCAACAACGGAATAATCGCCCGTGGTCTTGCACGGGAAGTTGCCTCCAGATGGATCAAGAGGTGAATTATTTGATGGGTCTGAGTTGTAGGGGACGGGTTTGACCATGACCAAGTGAGCTTCGGCAAGGGAAGCTTTTAGTAATACAGCTACCACAATAGCCAATTCGAAGAACATGGTTCAAGCAGCTTCAAATGATTGTCAAAGTTTTCTTCCGAAATACTTTAACTTTGGCCATCTTGGACGAATCTAAATCTATATAAAATAACTTGAAACCCAAAAATCAAAAGTATTCATAGGGGGACTAGCCGTATACATTAAAAATAACTACAGATCCAAAGCAAAAACGTATGATGGATGAAAGTTGCGGAGCTTTGATCTCAACACCTCAAAAAGGCACAAGTGGAGACACAAAATCGACAACCAAGACAATTTTCGTTTCTTCTAGGTAGAGCTTAGTTAAAAAGAAAATGCTTTTTTTTGGCGTCAAAAAAAGTCAGCCGCGAGTGGCCTGAGAAGGATAGATGAAGGTGTTTTGTAGCGCCGAGGGCAATCTTGCGGTCTTTCAACAGCAAAAACAGCAAATGTTTGAAGGGAATGTAAAGGGTTTCAGGGGACAGCAACGACCCTGCAGGTATCAAATAGATATCAACTCAAATGAATGCGCGGGGTTTAGAAAAAAACAAGGCGCTGCCATACTGGAGCATTGTGCGATCCTCCTTAGCACCTATTCGAGTTCAAATTCCGGAACGGGTTTCCAGATTGTAAGATATTTTCCGGCAGTGGCTCGGCGCGGCTGGTCGGGAACATCATTTTCTGACGGAAGTAAAAGTGATATCACAGTCCCAGCGAGGACCTGACTTACCGCCGAGAAATATACCTGGGTGAAGCCAAAATTTCTGCGGATGGTAATTAATGGATGGAAGCATATCGGAAGACGGGAGACGATGACATGAGAAATATTCAACGTTAGATCAGCGAAATAATTTTCATGACCGGTAAATAGAATTGAATGAGATGGCCACTGTTTGCTGTAGCGATGAAGTGCAGATGCATGTTGATGAACTTGGAGACATGCCGTCAGCACGATCTGCGGTATCTTTGCGCGTGTTGAAACGGTGTCAACAGTGAAACCTGCCATGCTCCGAATATTGCTGGGCATTAAATGTGAACAGCCAACTAAAATTGGAGGGCCAGTTCTGTTGGCCTTTACAATGTGCAACGATCAATTCACCGACTTAAGTTGGAAGGCTGGTGGCAAGGCTATAAATATCTGGCCTTGGGCCACCCCGAACAGTCTTTCATACATCTTTTCTCAAACCTCCTCATGTCGATTCGGTGCAAAATGCCCTCGACTTCGCCAGCTACTCTTGGTACGGACTGACTGAGATTTTATGCACTTGTGATCGGATTGACCTTTTGTATCGCCCTAGCCTGCTTACCCTTGATGCTGAGATCTGTGATGGTAAGTGTAGTTGCCCCGTTGTTCGAAGCCATGCTGACGTGAAATATTTTCAGATCAGTCGCGTCTCCGCGGTTATTGACCAACATTAGTCGTCTTGGGAATATCCCAGCGGCCAGGATAGTGAGTTACGACGTGCCCTTATAATCCACCTACTAATGATCTCTTATAGATCGAAATTCTGAAGCCGATTTGGTTTTGTGAGAAAGTAGCGTGCCACAGCAACTGGCAAGGTAAGTTCGATCGTTGGGTAGTCGAAAACTAAGCCTTGCTGATGATTCACTGGATAAGAAGTCAACCCTTTCGGATGTACCACGAGCCAGCCCATTTCTAGTAAGTTACCCATGGGTGGCCCCTGTTTATCTTCAATGTCCTGGACTACATTTGAGTCTCAATGCGGATATAACTTATTCGGGCTCTGTGCGTCAGAAAGTATTGCTGATGTCTCTTTCTCGCCGCAGCGCGATTGTCAATCTTGCACTGACAAGACCGGCCGAGCCTCTATCTCTGAAAAATCTTGCGCCTTGTTGCTTCAAGATATGTGTTGAAATGGCCCTCCGCTCAATGCATTCTGGACCCAATCCAAAAAGGCTTCGCGTTCTCGATCAGCCACGCGGTAACATTGCGAACTGTTTTCAATCTCCCGCTTCGCCCTGTCAGATCGAGAGCTAACTGCCACCGTAATAGGATATTGCCGCGTTCCGCGGCTCCGTTCTCTTGTCTACGTCCAATCCAGGCCTTGTCCGCAGACATGATCCATCCATAAAACCGAATGAGTATCGCAGCTTTCGACAAGAAAGAGAAATCTTCCATCAATGACCATTACGAAACTACGGTTCCCTCCGAAGCAGCATCAACCGAAGCTACCCAGATCGCGCCACGAAGCAAACGCTCTCAAGCGATACCTTTGACCCAGTCAAATTATCAACCCTGCTCCGGTGTCCCTTGACTTGGTGCAATTGCATGTCCGCTGGCCACTGGTTGTGTCCGTTCCAACAGCAAAGGCATACAACTGCGCATTGGAGTATATCTGTCTGTCACCGCAGCCGTTTCTCTAGTAAGCGCTACTCCTGTTCCTGCGTATATATGAGCTGACGGCTGCCTCGTCTCTAGATCATCCATGGCCGATGTAAAACTACTGCTATGGTAAGTATGTGCCGCCTTCTGACACTGGACATGTTGCTGATGTAGATAGGGAATGTTTCAGTCTTCATTAGACATTTCTCACCTCCAATCGAGGTACGCCACCATGGCCGCTACGAAACCCAACAGGCCGAGAATACACCGAGCTGCACGAGTTAAGCTGCACGAGTTAAGCTGCACGAGTTAAGCTGCACGTTGGATGATTGATCAAGATGTAGCGGAGGAATCTTTTGGCCAACCGGACCTCAGGCGAAGCTGGCAAGGTACGTTCTCATCACTGACAGTTTTGGGAACCCAGCTGACCACATTGCCAGACCGCCGATACGAAGATGATCGACTCTCCCGGGCCATGGCATGCTGAATGCACCGAACGTTCCTCGGTGTCACCAAGGGGGCGGACCGCTCGCAGAAGCATGTCTCGCGATAGTTGTGCTTCCTCGACGATAGTCCGAAAGATACGGGTCGGTTTTCAATCCGATGGAGGAGAAAAGAAAAAGACGTCTTTCTTGTCTACGAACGTAGCCGCGGACACCAACGCGACTTGGGAGAGGCGCGCACGTGAATGCACCGCGATCTCTCCGTTGGAGCCGCATGTCGATTACTCAATTTCAAGACGACCACAACAAAGTGCGCTGGCTTTGGCGACAGGCCCATAGTCCAAAAAACAATTGGGTGCCCGGTGCCGAAATCGAACCCGTACATCATTTCAGGTACGCCATTTCGACTGGGCCAAAAGGGAATTCAGCCGCGGCCGGAAAATTTAGTTTACTTATTGTCAGGTCATCCCCAAGGAGAACAGCAGTAGCCATATCTGAAGTCGACATTTTCAGTGCCAGCAGCGTCACTCGATCGGCCATACCAGGAGGAAATAATACTTGGACAATACTTGGGAACGATGGATAGATAAAATTTTAGCGTTTATAGAATTAGCTAGTGGTTTTCTCGCATCGTGATCCTTCTCATACTTCGTCTCCGATCATGAATAGCCAGTGCGATCTAGAGATATATATAGTGTGTCGGGAAGCTGGTGGCAACGTAGCCATACATCCTAGCCCGGACACAGTCCATTATCGAAACACACACGACTAAATTCGACCCGAGAAGATCGTTCCGCAAAGTATACCCAAATGAATTGAGTACAGACAATATATTCTTCAAATACATCCATCCTCATCCATGCATGCCTTCAGTCCACGCCCTTTAATTTGCGTGCAACTTGATTTGACTAAATGTGTGCCATGTTGTCATCAAAATCAAATTGGGCTAAAAACATTCGGTCGCCGTTCTATCTGTGTCATCAAATTCATGTCCAAGCCTCAGTATTTTCTCGCCGAATATCGGTCCTCGCGCTGACCCCGGGACGGCCGTGTTGAGGCGGGTGTTGATTACCGGTGGATACTTCACCGCCCAGCCCGGCCCGCCGCGCGTCAATGACCGTCGCCGACCGTCAACAACCATCAGCTTCATCAACGACCAGCAACGACCAGCAACGATTATGTAGGACCCGAAAAGTCCAACGCCTCCCGTCAACTCACCATGACCACGAGTCACGGCCCTCGGCATCAATAATCACCAAGCCCACACACTCATCATCACTCCAGCCAACAGACAGAACCCTCAAGGATGTTGATTACTCTGGATGGCAGCGGCATTCACCGGCAACGAACCACGCTGGCACATGCCGCGTCAGCAAGCTCAATGGCCCAATTTACTACGCTATGTGGTATGAAGTGAGCGCTCAGTTTACAAGTTCTGGGAACGATTGAAGGCTACGTGCATTACGTGAATGGGATCGCGACCATCTACGAGGGCATTGAAGACATAAAAAAAGCCTGCTTGGATTTTCTTGATTTCTATCGATTTCTGGAACAGGCCGAAGGCATGAAACGAAGTCTGCTTGGAGGTTCTTGATTTATATGGACATTTGGAGCAGGTCTTGGCTTCTTCGATTCCCCTGAAGGACTCGAATACTAGTCTCTGACACCACGAAGAGGTGCCTGCTTGTCGCCAGAGGATCAGGACGAGGACCGCGGCGCCACGGGCATCGCCTGAATGAGCACTCATTACAATCGCAGGGCTCATTGCTGCGAGGGAGAACTTGTTGACGCAGCCCTCTCCTACGGGGTTCAATTGGTATCGCAGCGCCCCCCTGCGGAGTCCCTTGGTATCGCAGATGTCCCTGCAAAAGACACCCCAAGGCCTTGTGGCCCGGGAGTGTGATCAGGAAAATCCTGATCTTCTTCTCGACGGAAAACGAGCGTCATTTATGCCAATCGAGAAGGGATTGCGGCAGCGACCACTTGCGTACATCGTGGCAGACCCAATAGCGGGCAGGCGCTCCTCTTGCTGGGCGTTAAGGCGGTTGATTTACGTTGAAATAAGAAATTTTAGCGTATCTGTAGAGGGCGGATTGCCCGTCCCACCTAGACTCGTGGCTGCCGAGGGCCTAGACTTGACCAATCATTCGTTCGGTCAACGTTGCTCACCAGGGGAAACGGTTTTTGATTTTGGCTGATAAGCAGAATAACTGACTTATTCCACAAGATGAATGCTTTGGCTTCGATGAGGCATTTGTAGATTAGGCCATAAAACCTGCTCCGATGGTACATCTATTCTCTCCTACGTGGATGCGCAATGGACAGATCCTAACTAGACGTTCGCAGGCTAGCTGCCTGATGGGCAGGTCCCATTTAGGCCACGGATGTCCTTTCCAAGAATACGGTTGGGATTGGTCGGGTATCACCTATGGCTCCGGCGAATCCAATCTTGGTGCCAGCCTTTCACCACCGGTCCACGTATGAACAAGATTGTTCACTGCGAGGAAATCGATCAACATAGGCTAGGTTCCTGCGAGCCACGGAGTGGACAAATTAAATTATCAGTGACGGTGGAAAAATTGATTGTTCGTCAACGTTGCCCGGTGGATTTATGAAACTTGAAAGACGTTTTGCGCCCATTTCTTCTACTTTATACTGTACTGAATGCGAATCAGAACATGACTGGCGTATGTATGATCAGGGCGACAGCGTCTTCCACTACGGAATAGTGCTTCCTGGTCCTATTCGCAAAACTTGCAAATTCTCTTCTCATCCATTATTTAACGGATCGTCATCTCCTCTTTCCCAGCACACATATATACTACGCAGTGTCATTGCGTGATTAGAAAACGACCATGGGAGCCATTCAGAAACCTCCACACCCTCGGAAGATGCCAGACTTCCGGCGTCGATTGCAGCGCGCATTGTCTCTGTCATCCTCGGAGTCTGAATACAGCCAAAGTCCGACTGCATCGCTGTCTGGCGACACCACCGAGGAAGAATCGACGCAGTCAAGCGGCAATGATCAGGTGGCATCACAGAAGGACGACCCGCCCAACGATGTTCAGAATGGAACGGTACTGATGCCGCAGTTAGAGGGTTATGGAGCCCAGTCTCCGAGGGACAGCAACATGCTAGCTCTCCAATGTGTCGCAGAGTTAGTATAATTCGCCCCCAACCAGAGACTTGTGCTAATCAGAGAAATGCTTTAAGCCTAGAAGCTCGGGTGAAGTTAGTGTCAACCCTTTTCAGTAACGAACCAACAGCTAATCGGAATCCAGGTCCTTAGAGAGGTCAATGGCAGAACAGAGAAAATGTATCGAAGATGTCCGCAGGTATCAAGCAGACCTTTCTCACCGATGGGAAGCAATTGAAACGGAAGCAGGCGAGAGAATCAAATGTGAACCAACTCATAAGCCAGATGAGTCGAGGCAGAGGATGTTGCGGACTCGAAGTTTGCAGAGATAAGGGCAGTCTGACGGAATGGAAGAGATGGCTGAAGATGTCTGGTGGACAAGATTCTCCAAATGATGTTTCCCTATGCGCTTCCAGTGACAGCACTTGTTCCCTTAAGAATTAAAATTTCATGAATTTTTGGATCCGCAATCTCCTCATGTTATCTCCGAACGATGTGAGGCGGGATTTCTCGTGGGTGCAAAAAATGCCTTGGGATAGCAACCTGCCTCAATAGAATCGGTTTTTGATATATTAAGGTGCAATTAGCTTAGAGAAGCTTGGTACTGATATAAATGTGGGAAGAATCTTCTCCATTCATAGGTGACCATCTGCCCGCCCAGAAATGAAATATGCATTGGGATTTCACATTTTGATTAAGTACTGCGTACAAATTGGCTATTTGCAAAATTTCCAGCCTCGTAGCGATATCAGACAATGCCATGTCGCGAGTGGCTATCTTTAGTGCATGCTTTGACAATTTGAATAATTATAGATACTTAAATATGTAGAGATAATTGAGGATCAATCCTCCACGCGAAAAACAAGGCGACTTAGTTTGAGAGGAGGTTATCGATGAGTGATAGGCTTATGCGTGGTGGTGGCGCGGACCTGTGAAACACTCAGAACCTGAACCAGAATGGAAGGTTTTAACCTGCTAGGCCCCTCAAGTTTGTGAGGTAGCTTGGCTACAGCCACACAAGATCTTCCTTGCATTTGCTGAAACATGGAGGCAACGGGGTCGCACGAGGGATCAAAGACCGTGTCAAGCTCTATATAGAGAACCTCCGGATCGACCAACGCATAGACCCAAATGAATCCTATCGAGTACTCAAAGCAGGCAGGGCTGGAATTCCATGATGACACCAGCGCGCTGAAAAGGGGTCCCATGGTGGTTGATGGAAGGCCAATGCAAATGTGCCTCGAGCCATGGCTGTGAGCCGTTCGTTTCCCCAGATCAATCATCTCGAATTCATCGGTCGACCGCGGATCAATGACTACCGAATCCGAGATCCAATATTCGGTTGTCCAGTCGTAGAAGAGCGGAAAGCTTTTCCTAGCCAGATAATTTTCAAGACGAAGCACGCTTTCCTTGGCTTTGGAAGGTTTCTTCCATTTTGGGAGACCAAGGAGAATAATCTTCACATCTGTCCAGTTGTCTCTATGAAAAAATCCGACCTTATACTGCTCCAGTTTCAGACGTGTCAGATATGCTGGGGGCTGTACAATGACATGATGTACTCCTTTCTCTGGCATTTCTTGCCCCGTCCAACATAACTTCCCATGCACATAACGCACAACCGCAGTTTTCTACGATACAGTAACAAGTTCAGCGGCGGCTGTGCCAGCACGAACTACAGCGGGAATTGTTCAGAACCTCGAGGGACTTTAAGCGTATGTACACATTATGCCAAATGATATCAGTATGTCTCTTTGTAAGTAAGGGAGTTACACTCCTTTTATATAAAGACGATATAGTTAAGGGCAACCGCCCACAGCAGTAGAGCAAGATAATGATGCTGCCTCGTTGATTCATGATCGAGCATGCATAATTTACTTCTTGATTTCCCATTTATGAAAGATATCTGCACATATGAGAACCATATAACTTCACTTGGCTTCATGTATTGAACATACCGGGGATTTCTGGCATCCAGCTCGCGCGAGCCTTGCCGAAGAACTCACCCTTGGGTGGTAATGCTTCAGGGTCATCGAAAGAACCGGCCGCGATGTATCGAAATTTGTCTTTGGCCATTTCCTACCAGTAAATTGTTAGATGGACAGGCTATGCGGCTTTGCCGCGCTATTACCACATACCCCATACTCCAGAATAAAACTACCACAGGTATCGCAGAATTCGCGGTAGATCGTCACACCAGAGCCATTATCCGCAGCGTGCTGCTTCGGGGTTCCCTTCGTATACTGAAAGCTATCTTTGGGAACCTTGGTAGTTAATCCGTAGTTGGTTCCGAATGCTTTCTGTTTGCTTGTTAGCTTGAAGACCTGAATACAGGTCTGGAGTTCAATTTTACTTTGCAATTTCGGCAGTGGCAGAGCGAAGTCCTCGCATGTTCAAGAGACGCCACTGACAGTTTGTATTCAATCTTGCGGCAGACACAGGATCCTGTAAATTCTGGCATGGTTGCAATAATATAAAACACTCCCTTAAGAATGATGGTTAACGGTTGTCATTAAATCAGAATCGTGGAGTCGCATCATGACGTCACCATGTAGGAAAGTCAATGCTTGTTGACCGGGTTGGTTGCGTTCTTCACTGCTCCCCTTCTACAAACACCAACGCTCTGTTTGTAGAAAATACCGAGCTTTTCCTCCTACCATCCTGGAGCTATAGCTATATTGTTTTTAAAAAAGCGATACTGGGTTGGTAATATCTTAATGGACCCTATAAATCTATCTACATCGGGGCACATGATTGGAGTGGTATATGCCTTTCAGAAACTCGTATCTCGTGTACACATGTATTTATTAACTTTGTCATGTGTTTATTATATTGTCGAGCCTAGTACCTAGATTCAAAGAGTAAAAACGATACAAGATAACTATATACGCACCGTGGGATGACACAGCACCTTGATCTAGCCTGGGTCCTCAGGCCTCAGCAATTTTTCTTCCTTTGACGATCCTCGAGAATATCGTCGGAAATGTGATCACGTACCCAGAACCGGAATTTCCATAATGATCGAATGGAACATTCAAATTTTCTCTTCGAATGCAGACGTGGTCGTCTTGCCCGGGAGTCCCTTTTCTCATGCTGCTTACCCGACAAGCACGTCGGGTACTGCAGCGTTGTTGTGTGTACCCTCAAGTCTGCCGGTTCAGATGTCCCATCCGAGCGTACCACGGCGCTTCGCATGCTAGGTCTAGTTTCGTGCGCGCATACTCTTCGAAGCGCAGCTTCACCGTCGATTCCAAGAGGTTGATACTGTGCATTCAGCGCCAATTAGATTTTGACGGATCGTCGTCAATAGCCACCGCCCGCACGCCGAAATGACGGAAGAAGAAGCGTGCATCGGCTAGCTATTACAGCCCAAATGATACGTCATTATTACAAATGCAGGCCTTGGCGTAGCTCCGTTAAAAGGTGTGCAAGTCGCACAGTCTGGTTTATGTATTTGGTCCGAGAATCATTATATGGCAGACCATTTTGACAGAAAATGGCCGACTCTACTGCAACAGAAGCTCTGAGAGTGGTTGCTAGAAGCGTTTTCGATATCCACAGCAGCATGGAGCACAACCTTTTTGGAAGAAAGCGAATACGAATGCTTCTGCGGAAATATTATTGTCGGGCTCCATCTGATGGTGTGCTGATTGACAAGGCAAGAAATCAAGGAGGTGCTTCTGCTTATCAAGGATTGTATCTTCTTGGCGCGCATTATACGCTGATAAAGTGGCTTTCCGACAACAATTTCACAAACACAATTTTATCATTGAAGTGGTATAACCCACGGAAATTGATCAAGCAGAACCACGTGCCTTTCTGGTTGGCAAATGCTCGAACGAATTGTTTAGAGAAACAAATTAGGGACATTGAAGAAAAAGCAGAATTACTTCTGCAGGGAAATATTCTCGTTACAGCAAGAGTATGTCGATATTTCGTCAATTTATTTTCCTGCTCTACTGATATATCGTAGCTCTCAAATCCTGGGGGCGTACCCGCAATGTATGAAATCGCGTGTCCACCGAATGAAGGTGTGTAGCGTGCGACTTCAATTACAATACGTTTAATAACACAGTTCCTCATGCCAGAATATGAGTCAATTCTTCAACTGATCAGGGCGGCCTCTGAACAACTCACAGACTTTTGCACGGAAAGAAGAACGCGCCAGGGGCCTAAGGGGATCAGAACGGGGCTGAACCGACAAGTAGCACCAAATCGAAGCACAACGAGATTTCCTCTACTAGGAGAACCTCTAGGGGTTGGGGGGATTGCAAGGTCTGATTAGCCTCTATCATACGGTAGCACCAAATTTATTTTCACTCGAAAGTTGCTATACCTCGGTGAAATTCTGATTCTAGGTTGGAGTCTGGGTTGATACCTGGCCTCGTTGAATTAGTATCAGCATTCTCATTAGGGAGTCGGTGGTATTTCTATATCTTTGTTCCAGTCCTGACTACCTTGTTGTCTGATGATAGAGGATTTACATCCTCCACGCTAACAGGACCGTCCGTTTCGCCTTGCTGTAACTGGACCGAGCTTAGACAATCTAGACATCCGATATCGAATCGCACTTCGTACGGGAATGCCGAGGCTGCTCAGCCAATAGTGAATTTACTCGTTATTATTCTCGAACGCGGTGGCCAAATGTAGACAACGATGCGGGCGTGGATCTGCCGTCGACATGTGGCAGCTGGTCAACCGGAGTACGAATTGCTTCTGGTTCATCGAGGAAATGTTTTAAGATACAATCAATAAAGTCTGGTTCGGATAAACCCAAAAGATAAGTCCCTTCGATTGCGCCATCATGGGCAGGCCTGCGCTCGCCAAGCTTGACTGGTTCTAGCAACGAGATTTCTAGTGCTGAAATAAGGATTGGGGGAGGGTAGATAAGGCCGGAAGAACCCCCACAGAGGTATGTCAAAGAGGATGGGCGGCAGCAGGAGGCTCTTCAGCGGTGTTTTCGATGTCGATTCACCGTGTGTACCGTTTCAACGAGTAGGCTACTACGGTCCTAAGCGATAATATAAAGATTTCGAGGGAAATTGGTAAGCGTCTGATACCAATACGAGGTGCTTGCTTCAGGCCGTAGAGCGCCTTGTGAAGCTTGCAAACCCTTGATGTACCGTCTGTGATGTGATGAGGCTGTTCAACGTAGATCTCATGGTCGATCTCGCCATATAAGAACGCTGTTTTGACGTCCATTTGTTCGATCTCGAGATCCAGAGCTGCGGCAATTGCAAATAGAGCTTTGTAGCTCATCGGCTTGACCACAGAAGCAAATGCCTGATCATAATCGACACCTTCCTCCTGGGTGAAACCTCGGACTACCCATCTGCACTTGTAGCGGGTAATTTCTCCGCTTGATCCTCGTTTGAGTTTGAAGATCCACTTTCCACTTAGGATTCGTCGATCTCTGGGTGGTTTTACCAGTTCCCAAGTCTTGTTTTGTTGAAGTGATTGTATCTCTTCGATCATTCCCTTTTCCCATTCGAGCCAGCTTGTATCATTCTTAGCCTGTCGAAGGGACTTTGGTTCGAAGGGTTCTATGTCTTCCGCTGCGATAGTCAAAAAGGTTGGAATGGCATTCTTGTCAGATATATTCATCAATGCGAGTTCTTCTTGGTCATAACCGGAAGTCTCTTGAAAATTTTGTGTCTCACGAAGTTTGAGTTCAGGGTGGCGTTCCAGTGAAGCACATGTTAGTCACATTCACGGCAAATGTAAAATCATCTTACGCGATATGTTTCCAGCAAAAGTGCGTGGTACCCGAACAAAGAAGGTAGCCATCCTTATGTGCTTCAGTGCAACTAGATAGACAGGAATTTTGACTAAAGACAGTCGTACACCCAGCAAGCCCCTCTTTTATTATATTGCATATATTGTGAGGTCATGACGCATCATTCAGCACCTACCTATTCGCTGCGCTCTATACAGACTTATTTTTGCTGACGTCAAATTCAAGCGCTCATTCATGGAACAACTAGCGCGTCCCGCTGGTCGAACAGAATATTGAAGAGGAAAAAGAGCGTAGTCTACATTGTAACTAGGGAATTTCTTACGCAGTTACGCAGTTAGATCCTAATTGAAGTTCTATCACCGCTTAGGTCTTCTGTCTTTGTTCGTTAGGGTTTGCTCTACATAATGAATAAAGACTTGTCATGAGCCGCATAGGAATTAGCTACGGATATTAAACTATGACTAAGACTCCAGCAAGTTCAATCCCTTGCAGTGGCTGGTGCGACACAATTAGGAAGCGGAAAGTAAACAGCACCACATCGTTTGGGTAAAAATCTCATGTCAGCGCCAAGCCAGGTGGGCGTAATGACGACGTAATTTCCCATTCTTTTTACGAAGTATGCTATATAATCAGCTAATAGCCTGTCACTTAATAGTTAGTTCATCAGCCCCTTAAATCTTCGCCTGGCCTTGTTGCATGCGCATCTTGCTACTGCGAAAGGGCGTACGTTCGATCTCGCACATCAATTCTTTATCATCAATACTTTATCTACTTACTTGATGTGGAGGATAACTAAACTCAACGGCCACCAGGCCATCCTACAAACAAGGCCAGCACGCATGGCACTAGGAACCACTGTTCGTACCTTCAGGGATACACTGAGGCTTTGGAATCCAGCCAACAAGGTGGATGATTTCGACCGCGAAGCACTGGACCCCCAGAGAACGGAAACAACAAAATCAGGTACTGATGATGAAATTGCCCATCATGATGCTGCCTATGACCCAGCGAATACATCGCCTGAGAGTGAACTCGAGGCGACCCAACAGGAGCATGACTGCAAGGGAAGGGACGGAACGCTAAGCATGAGCCCTGCCAATCAGAGTGTTAGTGCGTGGCGGAATCAAATGGAAGGAGGACCGGAGCGAAATGCAGATAAAGAGACGACTAGCAAGAGAGGATCGCCAAACAAACGTCGAACTATTCATGTGAAGGAAGATGGGACTCACGTCTCGTACAGATAGGGCGCTATTCCCACCCAACAACATTTAGCTCCCGCTTCATCATGATGCTGACTATGGCCCAGCGAATACCTCGCCTGAGAGTGAACTCGAGGCGACCAAACAGGAGCATGACAGCAAAAGGGAGGGATGAAAAAGGTTGTCCAGTGTTGCTTGGCTTTATTTCTATAATTACCAAACAACTTTAAGCGATTAACAGCAAAGGCTAGATATCGTTGGTACAGGTCGATCTCTGGAGATGCCAGGACGAGAAGAAGCCAATCATGAGAAGAAGTTGACAAGATGGACGTTTTGTGGGGGCTTTACTGTACCGGAAAAGGATCTACGGCGGTGTTTGAAGATGTTAACTGGTTTCGCACAAAACCTAATAGACTTGGGACTGTGCGTCTGCTGCCGTATATTCTTTGAAATCATGACGTAATTTTTCTTCTATCTGCAACCTCTGTGCATAAAGACCGAGCTCTTATTTAATCTTGAGCAACTTTCCAGGAATAGACTGTTATCAGCTCATCTGTAAGACCATAAAATACGGGACTCGTCATTTATCTTAACTTTTCCATGCAGGATATACGGTGTCTCCAAGGACAAGTTGCGGTGGTGACGGTATGTACATAGATTCATATCTATACTTTATTCTATCTATCATCCTAAGCTAACCAAGCCATCCAGGGTGGCCAGAGCGGTATTGGCAAAGGTAAGTCTAGGCTGCCCAGATACTTGTTTTCGATTGTGATGGAATACTGCGATCTGACACATTTTCCCTCGTTTTCCGGCTCAGAAATCACAGCACAGTTCCTTTTCCATGGCATCGAAAAAGTCATTATTGTCGCTAGGAGCAAGGACAAGTTTAACGCCGCCTACGATGAATGGAGAGTAAAAAGAGAAATTGGTCTTACGGAAAATGACAGCAGAATCACGTTTGTGCAATGCGATTTGGGCAATATTGAAGCCGTCCGCACCGCGGTGCAGCAGATTAAGCAACAGACAGAATTGATCAATATCTTGGTTTGCAACGCGGGTATGCATTGCCTCCATCTATGTAGTAATTGGACAATACTGCACCTTAATTATTCTGAGCACGTCTCTCAATATTTGCTTTCTGTACACAATCCCAGCATCTACTTATAATCCGCTCAGGTCTAGGCATCCAACCCATCGAACCTCTCAACTCTAACGGTATAGATCCCATCTTCGCAACGAACTGTATTGGCCATCAAGCCCTAACGACACTCCTCTTGCCACTTATCAAGAACGCTACATTATCAGCGCCATGTGGAGGCCGAATCGTTGTAGCTTCCTCCAGCCTACACCGACTCTGCCGCAACATCGACTTGACCGGTCTCACCCGCCCAACAAACAAATGGCCCTCCATCCATGATACAGTCTGGCGTTATGCCCGCTCCAAGTTAGCCAACATTCTCTTCGCGAAAGAGCTCAATCACCGGCTCCTCAAGGAAGCAGATATTGCACAGCATTCAATAGCGACGAACATTTACGTGAACTCGTATTTCCCCGGTAATTTGGTAACGCAGCAGTGGAAGGGGTGGGATGGGCATTTTAGCAGTGTATTTGGCGCAGTTATTCGGTGGCTAGGGCGAAGATTCGGTCAGAGTGCTGAGGATGCAGCGGCAACAGTGGTCTATTTGGTCGCTAGTCCGCAGGTCAAAGAAAGAGAGTCGAGGGGGCAGTATTACGTTCCAATTGCGACAGCGGATGAGCCGACTATATTGGCACAGGATGGTATTTTAGGGGAGAAGCTGTGGGTATGTTTGATTAAACAATCGTTGGTGGATGCACTAATACCAATGTGATTGTCTAGGATTGGATTGATGACCGAGTTACACAGGCGCTGGGTGTGGATTGGAAAACACTTGAGTGACATTTTTGTTCACTTCATGGCTCTTGCATCGGCGGCAACAGAAGCTTAGGCACTTAGTGGTCTCCATCTGAACAATGCAATATATTCACGTACTAGGATTCGGAAGATTCGGCACATTACTAAATCGCACAATTCAACTAAGCCCGCTCATGAGGCTCATTCAATTCTCAACAAACTTTCCAGCGAATGAGGCTTGGTGCGAAAATACTGAGACGCATTTTCTGGGGGGAAACTTGATATTGAGGCCCGGAAGGAAGCTTCAATTGGAGGACTTGAGTATCGGAGGAGTTACCGCAGAGCACCACTGGTAAGAACAAGGATTTGGGCAAGTTTGTCACTGCGGTTTGAATCATGTCTTGGGAGGAATTAGCGTGTTGACCATATATCCATCTTGAACTCGGGTGATAACAATGTATCGTAAATAACATTTACATCACAACATATATTCAACTCCCCTCATTGACATGAACATTAAAGCATCACTTTACAACCAACAACAAATGACCGTCAAAAACTTCGTGTCGTATCGATTCGTACAAAAGCTCATCGGTGGTATAAATAAGAAAAATCATGATCGCAAGATGGGATCGCCAACTCATCGCCTAAAGAGATACTTCACAGTCCCCCATAAACTTCCTGGAAACGCTTGATTTTGCGTAGATGAATCTTTGATCCTCTTTGTCTTGTGCTGCATATACTAAAGCAATTGATCCATTAAATCTTCATCTCATTCAACTCGAATTAAGGCTTTCAGTGATTCAAAGGATTTCCACTATCATCCAGAAGCTCACTGTCCTCATCAATCCCCTTCCACTTTGTAATACCGTCATGGATATCTCTCAAGCGGTTCTCGTAGAAGATATGACATCTTATAAAATCAATCAGTCCAAACTAATCTTTATCCGAAATTGACAGACTTACGATGGCAGAAACGCTGAAATACGTTCCCGTTGCTCTTCTGGCGAAGTGGAAAAGTCGATCAACTGAGGGAACAAAAGACACATATTGCGCCCTTCATCCATAATGGGTGTTCGACAGACAGCACAAGATACCTTTGTGGGCGTTTGATATCTCGTATTTTTCTCTCGAGCTGCGTAGAATGACAAACCACTTGTGCCATGATCGAAACGCACATCTTCCTTCGGAAAGATCGCTGCCCATTGAAACGGCGCACCATGCAGAACTTGACAACTGCGACAATGGCAGAATTTGGCCATCAACGGTCGCTCAAGCCTTAATCTGTATGAAACTTTGCCACATTGGCAGTGAGCTCGCCATCTGGCCTCACCGAATTGATCAAGTGGCTGTTGAGAATATGGTGCTCGGTTATTCGGGTCTTCGTCTTGGAAGGTATCCTCGGGTCCTTCGGAGGTGAGAGACGATTTGAAGTTTTCGCTTGAGTAGGCCATGATCTTGGCTATGCGATAGCGCTGGGGTCTTAGAAAAAAATTCGTATACAAGGGTTTGGGAGAATAATGGCATTTAAAGTTTCTAGTCACGAAAGCCCCTCGTCCTAAAATCATTCCGCGCCTTGAAATCTGCAAAATGTGAGCTTCTCCCGGAATATATACGAAGAGTACAATTATGAACCGTGATTCAACTCTGGGGTTACCTTTTGTATCTAGCTTTTTACCGCTATTAAAAGCCCATGACATCATTTGCCCGTCATAAAATAACTACCGACGATATCAAAGTGTCTTGGCCTTCGCTCCGCCCATGAGCTCCCAGTGTAGACAAGAATGGCGCATGAATGAGTGGGCCAGACATTGGCTTGTTACACCAGCTTCAGACAGTAAACAATACGGAGGATGTCTTCTGTCACCTTTGGACTGTCAAGTAAAAGGCAAATGTTTTTGGCCAACGTGTCTTGCAGATTCGGACTGAATCATTGTACGACTTAGCTAGCACCAACGATCGTTTAGGTTCTATCGAGCCTTCGAGAATAATGTAGCAAGGCAACGGAATAACGTAAATAAACAGACAGAATATGCTTCTACTTCCTCTTCTTCTGTAACTGTACGGTGCCACTTCTTCCCACGTCCATAACACTGGATTTTCCCAGCTCTCTGGAATTGAGTTTAATTTTGTACCATCGCCACCAGCTTGCTATTATATCTTCCGTCGAGGATCGCGCAATAATTACGTCAACCTCACCGGATAAATGCAAAGTGAACCTTACCGCGCCTTACAAAAGATCAGTCTGCAAGAACTTCTTCATTTCTACTACAAAATCCATTTCGACATATCTCATGAGCCTGGCCATTCCGTCGAAAAATCTATTCGGCCGAGTATTCCGATGTTTGTGTGGAGCTGGAGTGGTCTGCCGTATCTGCTGTGACTGGGTCTGCTCCGTCGGTGTTGGTACTACACTAGATGTCGGTTGTATTTCTGGAGGAATCAGAAGAGACGGCAAAGGTTCTCTGTTCCGGGACCGGTGTCCATACAGAGACAGAATTTGACGGCAGTACAGTTTGTAACAGGCTATTCTGATTTTGGAATAAACAATAAACGGCTGTATATAACGGATACTGGCCACTGAATAATACAGATTCTGAAAAGATTCGGTATTTTTCCAAATTTTTTTGTATAAATTTTCGATCGATATTTGGTAACAAATTTAACAATTTGATGAAATTCCAGTATCTCAGAATATATTTAGTCAATCATCAGAGACTGCGATAGAAATTATCAGTAAATAAATCGAAAAATACTATTGTTGTAAGATTTGAAGAATCCGATATTGAACTCGAAATAGAATCGATATCATAGATAGTCCGCTAGAAACGACATTGATCACATCGCCATGGAACAACGCGGACCTCCCCTCACTCGGTAGCACAATAACCGACAAGTGCCATCCTGTGCCGACCTCTGACAGCATTCCAGTGGCCGTTCGAAACCTTTCCTTCATCGAGGCCCCCAGTTGCCTTGATTACACTGTCTACCAGTGCCCGAGTTGGATCAGCCTGACAGATGGAATACCGTCTTCTCCGACACGTAGTCTGCATAGTTCGGCCAACTTGATGGGCGGCGAAAGAAAAGACGCGGCAGCGATGATAACGCCCAGACCCTGAAGCCCCAATGGAGTAAGTGGCGCAAGCCAAGTCATGCAACCAACTAGAGCTGACAGAGAATAAGCTAGATGCCGGAATCGCCGATGGGTGACGAAGGATCTGGAATGGTTGCCATTCTGGTTCATGGACAAGGCGTATCTGACCGAGGAGGAAACTGATGCTGCATACCGGGTAGAATTTCGACATGAAAGGAGCTTTGGAGCAATTCATTTTGCTTTCAAACGACAAATCAGGAATGTCCAGAAAACAAACCGCGTGAACATGGCTGGCGGCCGTGAGAGAGATACTCATTCCTCTGTGGGCTATCCTTTCACAGCTAATAGCACCGTACTGTATCAACTAACCAGACCTATTGTCTCTCCGTTCCATGACTTTCATACTTTTCTCTTCAAATGCTGGTACGGAATGTGTAGTCATCCAAAACCGCGGACATCATCTGACCAGTCATATTGATGCCAGTGGGAACGCTAGTTAAGATTCTAGGAAATATGCCTGAGCTGTATCGACCACAGCCCGTTTTAAATGTTGTTCTTTGTTGCATGTAAGCAGCTGATATCAATACATACGATGGTGGCTATTGTAATTGTGTCCAGCATGGCGGCAATCGGATCTCGCCAAAGCTCGATTCGATGTTGCCAGTATTCGGTTTGTAAATGATGTAATGATGCTTCTCCGCAGCCTTTGTGAGCCGTTGCTGGGGATCTTTCAAGAAGACAGAATTGGTAGATGTCCTGGCTCCGCAAATTGTACAGAAAGATATAATGATTTTTCTATAACGATAGATCATCAATCAACCAATATGTTGGTCCGCCACAGCTGTCGCGCATTCTTGTCTGTAAACAAGCCTGATGATACCGGACGATTCAGAGACCACTTCCGTTTTGTGAAGCGGCAAAGTTACTAGACGAAGGAGGAGTGGGTTTGCCGGGATAATAAGTGGGCAAAAACAACCAATGCGTGGAAAGCGCAGTTTAAGCACTTGGCACTTCTTATCGCTTAACGCAGATTCTGCTACCTCACAGTTCACATGACGCCGCATTTGAAACGATACATCCATCGCACAGGCCCCAGCAGACTATCCGGAGCTTTCCTTGCTCGTAATAAGGCTCGTGCTGTTTGATTGTCACAGGTAGAATTATGCTGCCGAAAACATCTTACAGCATCATTGAAGGTTCTCTCTACATGTGAATCATACTTGGCGGATGTTTCAATAAACCAGCAGTTTAATGACTTTGCAAGCGTACGGCCTTCCTTGAGTGAAACTTCCCGCTGAGGTCCTAAATCACTTTTGGTGCCAACCAAAATGACTGGCGAATGACACGGACGCAACGGAAATGGAGAGGCCTGCTGTGTCGTCGTGTCGATGTTCGTCCCGCTTTTTATTTCTTTTATATGGTTATAGTGTTCCCGAATGCGCGAGAATGATGATCGTGATGTAACACTGTATGCAAGAACGAAGACATCGCCGTGGTGTATATATTGATCACGGAATGTGGCATATTCCTCTCGCCCCGCGGTATCTAGGATCTCAAGCGTACAAGGCCGGCCATCAACCACTATCCTCACCCTATAGGAATCATCGAGTGTTGGTTCGAAACCCTCGGCAAATTGATCCAAACAAAACTAGGATGCCTTCAGTTAAGGCCACTTTGACTGTGTAAAGGAAGACGTCACATACCCGTACAGCTAGCGCTGATTTTCCAACATCATCATCCCCGACAACTACCAGGGTCAGGTTATCAGACATGGCTCTTATAAAAAATGTCTCGTATAAGTTAAGATGCAATGGAGTTTTGCTGACTGAGAACTCGGATAAATGTCTTGGCTTTGTAGAACTCGTATTACCCGACCTTTTGAGAAGCCCTTGCCGAGAATAACAGGAGGATTGGAGATGTTAATAGTTGACTCTCCACCGGCTTCCGTAACGCAAAAGCACTGTACTTTCAGTTTCTGCTGGGGATATCCAATTATAACTAACAAGTGCTGAGTACTGAAAGAAACACTTCATTGTTGGCGTTACCCACAGGTAATTTAACGCCAACACCACACTGTGTGACGTCAAATTGAACGTTTACGTCATGCATCACCGGTGTCGGAGGCTGTAGGCGGCGGAAGCGAGGAAACTGAATGCCGCAACCGGCCGAGGGGTACCTAATAGGAAGAATGTACCGCCGCTGAAGCTTCACATATGTTCCTGAACCTTCTGGTTTGAGGTTTTCCTTGACCGCTTTGATAAGTGATTGAACCGGGGTGATTTCGAAGGCATTCATCCTCTGAGTCACATTGTGGGTCAGATTTGCCCTATCATTGCCGAGTAAAATGCCTGGCGCTGCGACCATTGCTGAGCTTCCTACACTTCCAAAGGTGAGATGGCTTCGTCCTTAGCCACAGGAGATATTCAAAGGAGTTCCTTGGCTTTCTGGTTCCACTCCGGCCAGTGGTTGGCATTATCGAGAGTTGGTATGGCGTGATAGAATGAATTCAAGCCTAGTTGTTCGAATTTGTACGAATCCGTCGTGATGGTGTTCAGGACTCTTCGCTACTGAAGTATTCAGCACTTGACAAGTCACTTGAGCAAACTGAGAGAAACAGAGGCGTATTATTTGATGGCTCAGAAGACCACGCCTCAAGACCGAACAGTTCCAAACTTGATATTTTCGCTAGCTGGACTAGAGCTGATGGAAAGACAGCACTCCGACGAGCTTGGAGTAGGTGAATGAGATGGAGAGATTTATTCAAAATCTGGTAGCTGGTTTGGCTTGAGGGAATTGCGATATGGCTCAAAGAAATGAGGAAAATGGTCGCGGTCTACCATATAACGTGGCTTTCGTTCTGCAAAGGTTTGACCGGAGTTTGTAGCGATTTGGGTTGTCACCATTCGTGCCCAATAGTGTATCTCTAATCTCGTTGCTTGTTGAGCTGCGATGGCTATGTCTCGGTCCTGTAGTGGAGAACACAGGCGGAGATTTGCGTGAGATGTTGAGTTCTGTGATATGGCGAGGCTTTGTGTTGACAGATACAGCAGCGAGTGCCTGGTGTGTGCGCTCTTCTGAAGGTATTTCCTATAAGCCCCGCTAACTGAATGTTGAAATTGCAATGAAAATTTCGCCTCTTGCATTTGTGTAAAGCGCCAATGACGGATGCATCGAAGATAGCACACCAAATTGAGCTGTTCGCCAGTTCAATTATGCCCCTCGTACGACCCTTGCCTTCTCGCCATAATCTGATAAAAGGTGGATCGTCCTTTGTCGAGAGCATCAGGGTATTGAGTGAGAATAGAATTCCAGCCTGCCGCAGATGGTAGATTGTTTCTCTGACAGGGTAACGTGATACGATACGTCTTATCCGGCGTGGCATGTCTGCAGCGATGAGATACGTCTGCTATCTGCTGTGAAACACAGCGGTAGACTATGATTGGGCTGGCGAATATTCGTAGTGGTGAGACGATTCCGATCCGAACCCTGGGACGAATTCGCACGATCAATTTTCACCTGGTTGTGAGAAAATATTCTCTTCGTTAACATTCTAAATGAGTAGTTCCACCTTGGTTAATGGGTGAAGCTATCACTTTACGGGGATACTCAGAAGCAGAAACTAGAATCTCCAATTTGAGGTGAGCGGTGCCGGTCCCATAACCTGTTGATTGTAAAGTGATGCTCCAATGTCCATATTACTGAGGGAGTTGATTGTGTGCTGTGTTGCATGTTGTCGCAGATACAAGTAGACTGAGAGTCAAGTATATATGTATTCACGTGAAGAATTTGGACTCAGCAGCCTGCTTAAACGAGGTACCAAGACATGGCACGGCGGAGGATGTTCGGGGGCCTGCGAGTCCACCATCGACCTCGTTCTCGCCCCTGAAGGCTTGACCGACTCGATGGTCAATGTGCAGTACATTGCACGGAGCACGGCTCGGACCACCGTACCATTGAGACGGTTTTAGATGCTCCTTGGCCGGCTCCAAAGCAGCCGTAGCGACTGCTTCTGAAGAATGCGCCACGGAAAGAGATCAATGCTAGAATGCAGGAACGCTAGCTGCCACTCCGGTGGAAGGCTTAGTGCAGCAAAAGACCGATCGGCTCATGACCGCTGTGTTAGAAGCGGTGCGGGCTTTTGACGCCAAAGGCCAAACCCTTCCCACACGCATAGCGATGGTGGACGGCGGACCTGACGCAACTTCGTCAGATTTACACGAATGAGAGAAACCACGCCCGCTCGGAGCGACGGGCGGGGCGAACGAAAGGTGCCACAACTGGAGGACATGGCCGCAGGCGCGGCGAAACAATACCATGACGCAATTCGGAAGCAAAAGAAGAAGCACTGGAACGAGTTTCTTGCCGACAACGATAACATATGGAAAGCCGCTAAATACCTGAATTTAGGAGGAGATGCAGCCTTCGGGGAGGTACCGCAGCTCCTCAGAGCAGATGGGACAGTTACCACCGACCATGAGCAGCAGGCAGAAGAACTTCTGACCGAATTCTTTCCGGCCCTGCCAGACAACATTGAAGATGAAAGAACTAGACCACAATGAGCGCCAGTAGAGGTGCCGGCCATCACTATGGAAGAGGTTGAGCGGCAGTTGCTTGCAACGAAGTCCTGGAAGGCTCCAGGCGAGGACGGCCTACCGGCAATATTGTGGAAGATGGGCTGGCCTGCAGTTAAGTACAGGGTCATTGATCTCTTCCAGGCGTCTCTGAGAGAAGGCATTTTGCCAAGACAGTGGACACACGCAAAGATCATCCCGCTGAGAAAACCGAACAAGGCAGTCTACACTATTGCGAAGGCACGGAAGCTGATCTCACTGCTCGCAACACTGGGAAAGGTCCTGGAATCGGTGGGGGCAGAAAAGATCTCGCACGTAGTGGAGACCCACAGCTTGCTCCCGACCAGCCACTTCGGAGCTCGAAAGCAGCGGTCCGCGGGGCAGGTGTGTGTGTGTGTGTGTGTGCGCGCACCACTCATTAATCAATTGTTTGGGTGCCATGGCGCAAAATTCCGGATTATGTTCCGCACAAAAAAAGTCGGATCAAGCTCAGCCTTCGGCATGGTTGATCGAACAGCTGGCAGTGAAACTTCATGTTTAGACCCCAACATTGCTTCGTTGAGCGGCCGCATGTGTAATTGGAATGTCGAATCCCTCAAAGTCTCCCCGATCTCTTGCTGAACAATAACATCACGTACTTCAGCACGAACCCGAGGCATAATTCCCAATATCGATTCATTACGAGGAAGCAAGAGCCTGCATTCCTCCACAGCTTCCTTGGCTTCCATAAACAACCTGTAGAGCCGAAACTCAACGCTATGTATTTGATTTGAGCCAAGGAATGTGGACATTGAGAGAAAGATGTCATCGGCGCAAGTCTGAAGGGATAATGGGTCCGGCCCACTCCACGAGAAACAACGTTGATCGTCATGGCTGGGATGGACAAAACATTTGACCATAGCTGCTGTGGGAAATATCTGATCCGTGATGTTAGGAACGTTATTTGGTCCCGTCATGTAGCTGGCGATAGCTTCAGCGGTGCGCGTTGGTAAATCCGAACAAGTAGCGTCGTGTACACCCCGAACCCAATTCAGGTCTAGCGAGGAGATTGAAGAGGATGGAGAAACTGGGGTTGAAGATGAATGTCAATAAAAGTCATGCTGAGGAATCGCTAGACTGACTTTCTAATGGGCGACCTATTTCTTCAGCATGCTTCTGCCGCCACATTTGCCAGATTTCGCTCGAGACCATGTTGATTGAATTGGTGGGTTGGAGTAGAGTCTTAAGTATTAATAGATTTCTGGGAGCAAATTAAGTGTAATCAGGCAAGAGTGCACGCTTGGCTATTTGCGAAAGTATTATATACGCGCAAGGGGAATTCGAATGGTGCGTGCTGCAATCGTTACATCTGAGACGTGCAGTCACCTGAATTCTTGTTAGACGCATTTGTCTAGTGCAAGAATATGATTAGCCCCACATCATGACCCCGCAACCACACCAAGCTTTCAATCGGCTTTTGTTAGTCATATTTTACTGCGCGGGCTCGCGGATCCTCTGTATTTTCACGAAATGCATGTGGACCGCATTTTCTTTGTTACAGTATCATGCTGTGTAGGTCCAGTTTGTTTCTCCTTAATGCCATAGTATTCGAAATAAAAGGTAATGCGGGCCAAGCCGGACAACAGCTAATTAGACCCTTTACCGAGCAACTTGTTGACGCATAGATGAGTCGGCAAATGAGGCCAGAGTTACAAATTCTGAACGGAAGAGTCTTGGCCCTGTTATAATATTCTTTTCATGTGTATTAGGGCATCACCAATTAAGTCGTTGAATCCCATCACCTAAACCTGCCGCACACTAGTGTACGTGTGAGGTATAGTTCCTTAAACACTATCTTCGTATGTCATATACCAACAAGTCAGCGCGCTGTATGCCTGATATTACTACTGTATTTACATTTGCATCAACGCATAATCTCGTCTCGTAAGTCAAGCCAAAGCCGCAACCGTGTTTCTTCGCGTCTGGGATTTGTTTATAAGGAGTATTACTTACTATGGAGAGGTGACCCGGTCAGCGATTCGGTCAACTACATGGGTTTCAGCGGTTGAGGCTATGTTTGCCACAATAGCTAATACTCAAACAAGAGGTTAGACCTTACAGTATCTTCATCGCTGGGTCGCAACGACAAATTATTATGAAAGTTACAAATTTCGTACAGTAGCAACTTGACTGTCAATGTAAAATCTAAGAAGATTTCTGCCTTGGCACTCGCATACAAATAGGGCATGGATGGTTTCAGTGTCAAATGGCTGCAAATTTTATACGCTAATACAGTAAGCCTATAGCAATTTCCGTTTTCGTTTACCAAGACGGGCAATTTCGCCAAGCAATCCAGGATGATGATGTCATTGGCAATTGAAATTCATTCTGGAGTGCTACGTTCTTCGAGGATAGACGTCAGCAAAAGAGATCATGTACCTGAGCCACTTTGATATCTGCCAATACATAATGCCCAAACGGTTCATTTAAAGGCTCTTGGCGAGAAGTGACGGCTGTCTACTTGCTCTTCTAAAGCTGCTTATCTAACAGTGCACCGGACACTGCAGCGCTACCTGCTATTTCGCCCTGGTCTGAGACCAATATGGAGTGCGGGGCTGCCAGGGAACTGATACGTCTATGCTTATGAGCCAGGATATACCATAATTTGAACGGATGGGTCTCACAGTGGAAGAGTTCCCCGGTTTAGTTCAGGGAATACCCTGCTACCCAGCGATCCGACGATACACAGAATTTGCCGCTTCAAAAACGAATATTCGTATACTAAACTCCACTTACAAGAGCTAAATTCATAATCGGGCTAATGGCAATGGAAACACGTTTCGACTGCAGACCAGACTGTGGTTGAAAGAGATTGCTGCCGGCTTGATTCGAACAACCAAGGGACAACCAACTTTCAGGCTTTGTTCAACTTATAGCGGCTGGAAATGAAATGATAAAATAGGAAGCGTGGTTATCAAGCTCGACTGGAATTAAGTGATTGCTTGCTGCTGGAGTGCCGAAATAACTGACTGCAAACTAGAGGCGTTTAGTGAAGTGACCACACCTGGCGTATTGAGAAGATCAGACGGCGCATGTAGAGCATAGTGTTGCTTGAGAGATAGATTGTGCACGCTCCGTTTCTGGGGGGCTCTAATTGACGACACAGAAGCAAACGGTGCCGACTGGAAGTTTCTCTGCATCGCTCGAATCTGTTGGAGTATAAGCCCAGCCGCGACACTAATATCAACTTCAGGATAATCCGAGTATTTATTGGCTGGCTCAGCGGTGCGGTCAAATATTTGAAGGTGGATTTTTCGAGACAACTGGTTTGATCGGGACAGCCGAACGATAGCCGGGACTCCTTCGTCAAGTTGTCGATTAATTGCGGCACAAAGTGGAACAAGAGGACCAAGTATAAGGGTGCCGACACGCAGCCCATGGTTGCGAAATACCATCTCCACACAGAGAATGAAGTCCCGGTCCACCTCGTCCAAGGTGAGTATTTGAACTTCCGGTACATCTTGTTGCGCCCTCTGAGGAACTGGTAAATGATCTTCCTCTTCATTGGCCCCATGATGCCTCAGCCTTTGGCTGTGAGGTCGATGTTCCCTTGTACTATAGTACGACGAGTAGTGAGGAGAACTCGATCTCAGTCTTCTTCGCCGACCATGTTTATCTGAATAGCGAGATCGATATATCTCTCCTCCCCGAACGTCATAATGTGGGGAAGGTGACCGCTGGGACATGTCGTCGATGTATTGTCGATGCAATGGTTGATCACGAAAATCACTGCATGGAGGACGACGAATACATTCGTCCCGGCATAGCTGCCGGTGTCCAGCACGGACAGGACTTCGAAACCTCAGTTGGGACCGACGAGGCGCGGAAGTGAGATACTCCGTACCGTTGCCAACAAGGGATCTCCCAGTGGACATAAGTTCGAATTGGATAGTATTGTTGCTAAATTCTCATTGTACACAGGGGGAGGGGTGGGTTCCGCACGGAAAGTAGTTGACGGGGATTAAGTATAAGGCGAAAAGATAAGATAAGTGGGTCATTGAGTAGCACCGGCAGGAGAGAATTACGAGTTGAACTTCCAGCGAAGAATATTATTTGGAAAAGAGGGCCGGTCAGTTGGCGTACATGAATAAGTATTTCTCCTGGGTAAACTGCGGTCACCGATGCAGGCTGAGGAGATAAGCTGTACTTGACAGCAGAGTTAAATAGAGATACAAGAACGCTTAACGCCATGCAGTGGCATGCGCTAATTTAACATGGTGTCTGTTGAGGTAATGGATCGTGCAGGATGACGTCATGGATTCGTCTTTCTGACTGGATGCGGCATCAGCTGTCTCAACCATCCACATGCATTTAGTACTAGAAATAGAACTCGCCAAGCTATAGTGGTTGATTTCAGTTTCTTAACGCGCCTATGGGTAGGCCAACGCAGGTTTCGTCATTGATAAATGAAGGTCCCGGGCCTCAAGAGGTACCATCACGGAGAACGTCCTGGGAGGAATTGCCATAGTTTTGATCATCGCTCGCAACTCGCCAAATAAAGTTCAAGCTAGATCTAGCCATTGTGGTTAGTGGTGTCTTCTTTAGGGTAGAGTGCGGTCAGCGGCTAGCCCCAACAAGTACGGCCTACACAAGTGTCCCATACCCAAAAATATACATAATCGTGTACCACAGCCTAAGTCTTCGACTAGAGCCCAATTTGGGTCCATACAATTCCTGCTATGGAAATCATTAATTTCTACCACCGCCGATACATGCCCTTACGGCCCAAACGACTTATGCGGTAATGACTACCTGCGTCCCTCGGTTTCACCTTCTTTAAGATCTAATGTTTCAGGAAGTCCAAAATGCCACATGTTTTCTTGCTCAGGTGCTTACTACTTTCGACTGTTAAATGACCTTTTCAGAAATGCAATATGCTCCACGAACTTCCCGGCATATCTTCTTCTGATTTTATCCCGATTAACAAATTTTACAGGACGTTTCTCCTTCTTTGTCGATGGCACATTTCTGCCGTCTTCGCGGCTAACGGAGAAACGAACGTTTTTCCTGACGGTCGATAACCAGCCTTTTAGTGGAGCATATGTCCTAAGATATGATCGGAAGGAAGGTGATGTATCTGCTGCCAGGTTCGCAAGTTGTTTTTCTTTTTCTCTTCACCTTTCGTAGCCACGTTTCGCAATACTCTTATGACTCGATCGAGAAGGCTCCTTCCATTTTGCCTGGTGTCGAAGGCGGCGGCATAGTTCTGGCTGATAAGCCGTTATGTTAATCTGCAAACATAAATGCTGTAAGCCTGTTTTAGCTTCCTTTCGGCCAAAAAAAGAAAGCTCATGAAGTTGGCTTACAGTACTTTTAGGCATTGATCTATAATACGGTATGTTTGAGCTATTTGTTGATCGAAATCCAGGCTGGCACCTTATAGTTGAGTCAGTCTACTCGCATCCGGAAAATGTTTTCCTTTAATATACATGCTAAACAAAGCCTGAGCACCGGCACGGTCACGACTACGGTATTTAAGATTTATAGCGTGCCAAGAACTGGTCTGTTGATATTTGTCAAGAATGTAGCAATCTTCTATATCCCTGCCCTATTACTCGTATTCTACATCGTAAGCATTTTTCGCGGCATCATGGAGCCAAAAGACTGTTAAAATATATTTGACACAGATTTATTATAAATTACCACCAACGAAAATTATGGACTGCAGATAGACTAGCCGGAAGAAGAGACAAAAAGCTTTTCCCTGGTGAGCAGATTTCATGATAAGCAGTGGCTGTCGCGATCCGAACGCAATGCTGTGCGGGTCCACCGAAATGCGACCGTTGCCGATCGTGAAGATCACCCCGCTCCGGCTGTCAATGCAGCAAGGAGTCGCCAGGCGCAAACTTGACTGTTCACTCAACCTTAGGATTTCCTCCTTCACGGCCCATCTAGCGCCTTCCGACCCTGTACTGTAATCCTTGACTGCGCACCGTCACCTAAACTTAGATGATCGGCGACTTTCAGGCCAAGAATGTGAGGCATGTCAAATTTCTCAGGACGTGTTTGTTAAGAAAGTCTTTTTTCAGGACTTGATTCTAATTCTGACATGCTATGAAATCGATTTTCCAATTCAGAGGTACTGTACATCTCTCTTCTCTGGCCCGACTTAGTGACTTTTTCTCACAAAGGAAGACGAATTTAGAGTCTCCTCCTTTATTATCCTAACATATCTAAAGGCTTTGACAGGGCGTACGTGTATCCCTTGGCAAGAAAAGGAGAACGCAGCCACTACACAAGAAAAGCGACCTTCAAATCGGCTTGCAATAAGTTACCAGGTAGGAAGCTGCTTTTCCCAACATGACATATGGAACGACATCGAGATGCCTCATATGGATAATAGATTTCCAACTTGAACTTATTATGTATAATTGTGCGTTGATGTCGGCCTAAGCTAATAGTACATTAAATTGCTTGGCAATACGTAACTGAAGCCCACGGACCTTCAGGATTGAATTGCTGCGGCTTGTTATTGAAAAGCGATATTTGGTGACATTCCTGACGGGGGCTTATAAATTTGGACGAGCAGGAGCAAGCACAACAAACACGCTACTGTCGGACAGATCAAAACCCTGGCCTGTTGAGTTTGTGCTGAGGTTTTAGAAAGTTTAAGACCTGCGAACACTGGTCTTCCATCTGGTCCCTTTTTTTTCAACAAATTGCCCTCTCAGTAAATACTGACTGCTGTCTGTCTCCCGCATTCTTTACTTCTTATATGGCCAGGTAGCTCGGGCCCGCCTTAAATTTATTTTTGTTAATCAGGCCACAGTTCGCATTAGGCTATGGTAGAATCGCGACAACTGAGAACAATTACGGTTTGGGTTGAAATCCTAATGGCCGGCTCCTTCAGCGGAAACAAGTCCAAGGGGGCATCGTCGAAACGAGCGCCAAGTGTCGCGATGGCGTGCGCTGAATGCAGGCGGAAGAAGAGAAGATGTTCTGGAGTGCGACCCTGCGCTGGCTGTAAGACATGCAATGTTGAATGTGTTTTTTCCAAACACCGTCGCCGGGGAAGGAAGTGAGTTTTCTTTATTCAGGCTTGGCGCAGGTGATACTCATGATCGGCTAGACCCCACAACGAGATAAAAGAAAAAACCGACAGCAGAAACTATCGGTCGATCGTCGAGCTCCTTTTCCCGAATATTTCTATCGAGTCGCTCGAAGGGCTCTCGCGGATGGCGCTTATGACGCTTCTTAGAAACGAATTGGGGAAAATTGACTCTGTCAATGGTCTGGGCAACTTTGCCCCAGCTCATTCTACTGCGACGAAGAAGCCTTTTACAGATACAGTCCTAGAACATGTTCAAGTCGACACCGAGCAACACGAAGCGGCGGGACTTGAATTTGATTTGTCCCTCATACAGTCTTGGCAAACGTTGGAGGACGAATCGAGCTTACGAACTTGATCAATACATTGTATATCAATAAGTCTAGTTGGATTTTAACATACCTTTCGGCCACTAGTAGCCATTTAAAGCTAGAGATTCTGGTTACAGTGAGCCATTATCGCTCGTCCTCGCAACCATTCATCAGCCACTGTCACAGCCCGAATTGCCAGGCTCCGGATTTACTTATCTGTTGCAGTTGTACGTCTGGGACGGCAAAGAGGATATACTGGCATCGGATGTCCTCTATACGACACGGGGGAGGATTGGTTGTTACAAAAAGTATTCATATAACTATAAAAATAGCCCGACAAGTACTGCCTTTGATAAACCAAGTCAATATGATATGCCGAGGGTGAGAAAACATATGATCGTAGATGAGTCGAAAATTGGGCACGCTAGCCATTGAAAGAGGATCACTGAAGAACATGAACAAGACTTTTCCGGGTAGAGATTCATCAAATCACATATCGCCGAATAGCCCTCGTAGGCTCGTCAAGTCGATGGATATTAAAAGAAACTTCACGAGTAAACTCATATCAAACGTTTTATATGGACGTTCTGAAAGCCTCCGCTGCCATTACTTCCGGATAGACCTGCCATTCCATACGCCAAAGTAGAGTCACTAGTTGTGAATGTGGCGATTATCCCTTCCCGCAACCCGTTAAGAGTGACTGTCAAGTTTGTTGACTGGACTGTGAATGACATGTGATACAATTTTTCGGTCTGAATCTCCTCCGAGATAACCTCTGAATGTAAGATAGCAGTGGTGTCCGTAATACGGTAGGCTGTAAGCTTGTTATTAATACTGTCAATGACCACTGTGTATCGTTTCAATGAGTCAGGGGCAGCAGCA
The DNA here is from genome assembly GCA_020086695.1 of Penicillium sumatraense. NCBI lineage: Eukaryota > Fungi > Ascomycota > Eurotiomycetes > Eurotiales > Aspergillaceae > Penicillium > Penicillium sumatraense. Next base: position 8,347 of record JAGIKU010002481.1, on the reverse strand, counting down.
AATGCAGATACCCGGGCTGATAAGCCAGCCATACCAGATCTGGTCGTGACGACGACATCTGCACTTATCTCATAATCGGCCCATCCAGACGACCCGGTAGCAGCGATCGAGGACATGTTACTAATTGATGAATAGCAATACTGATTGCTGTAGACGGACCATTCTCTGCCAAAGGAAATCCAACCAGCTTGACCGTTAGCTGAAAAGTCCGCTTGATAGGGCAAAATTCCGATGGGAGCTGCTCCGGTTCGTTCGGAACAAAGACCTGTACTATCGATGGGTGCCGCAGCCGTATACCGAATAGTAGCATCTGATAAAACCAACAAACTGGGGCTATAGTTAGATCCACAGAGGGCTGAGCTATTAGGCGCGCTCCAAGGCGAAGGAGCCCACGACCAGTCACCCCTTCCGTGATCTTCGTTGAGAAGAACAATACGCTGGGACACGGGCGCGATGTTGCCGTTGGTAAAATATCGGTTCGTCTGACTAGACAAAACCAGTTGTTGTGTTGACGGACTCCAAACAACATATGGACTCGACAGTGGTTGGATATCGTCACGCGTAGAGATAACAGTTCCCTCATCTTTCGGGTTCCACGATGTGCCGTCCTCGGATGTTTTGACGCGGACGGGGGCGGGTTCAGAACTAAAAGGATCTTCACGCCATTCGTAGCTCATTAAATATTCTCCATTGTCCATCCGGGCGACGGTGGCCATCCCGGGCCGCGACATTTGCTCGGAACCAAGGACATCACGAACTACTGTGCCCCACGTGTCTCCGCCATCATCCGAGACAACGTGCACTACCATCTGGCTATGTTTTAAGCCATCTCGCTCATCTGAAAATACTGCAACGAGCCTTGCTTGGTTATCCATAAAAATGAAAGGCTCCCAGATGCCACTAGCATTAGTGGTACCGCCATCTTGCCATCTTCCCACTGGATCCCATGTATGGCCGTGGTCTTTTGACCGCCAGGAGAAGAATTGGGTATTCGTGCCATTGAACAGATTCCCAACTAAGAGCAGAGTGCCTTCAGGGTAGTCCCCAAGTTGCTGGGGGAATTCGAAAAGAAATGGTTGCCAGAAGTAATATTGTGCATGACTAGGGTTAATTAGAGAGTCGTCCACGATCGATAATGTTGTCCACGTAACACCTAGATCCTTGCTTTCGCGGATGATATAGTTGCTTGCGCTTCCATTCGTGTCCTTTCCATCTGGCCCTGTCGTATACCAGTGTTCCCAAACCGCCAACAGCTTACCATTTGCACCGCCGGCATGCTGAAGCTGTATCGCGCGGGGGTAACCATTCCCCTCGTTGTTGATTGGAGGGTTCCAAAGATAGGTTCCCTCAGAATCTGCGGCCACCGATGGATTAATTAAAATGATCCACGGTAAGACAACTGTTGCTGCAAAATTCCTCAGGCTGATTGTGTTGCCAAATAGTCTCATGGTGGGTAAAATCTGAGTTATTGGTCGTAAATAGCGGACTGAAGCTTCGGTTCATGCCTCTGGGGCGGAATCTGCAGCATTTACGCCGGTGAGCTGCCGCTAGCCTGGTCGTAGCAGAATGGACTCGGCCTTGGCGTGAATTCCAAGCGCTGAAATGTGAAAACTTGGGTTTTAAGTCTCCAGGTTGGGCAACCTGCGTACTGCGAATGCGCGTACTATTACGACGAGATTTTTTCGTGAGACCAAGGCTATGAATTCTGAGACGAAAGGGATCACCACTTTAGATAACTGAGCCACTCGGGAAGAAATACGGCGTCACATCAACATCATATATCACGTGGATTCTCCAGAGTTAGGCGGTCTTGGCCTCACCAAAACTGGCCACGAAAAAGTAACCCTGTGGTCCTAGTCAGAAAATTTGTTGATTGATCAATGATTTTTCGGTATTCAAATTGCCTACGGGAGTTGATTGCATGTTGTTAGCATACGTGTTAGTTTCATTGCGCTGGATGCGCTCCCACAGGTACGACCCTTCTGCGTCTGCAGCGGCGGACATGATGAAGGCCACTATGAGGACGTGTGCGAGCAAGCATGTGGGCTTGAACATGGTGCCTCAAACGGAGATACTATCGATCTTTCTGCCTTTGATCATTGGCGAAAGGACCATCCTGATTCCGAAGGTTGGATACGGGTATTCTTCCGACGGACGATGCGATTCCTTCGAACTGGACATCTCTTTGACATGGGGCTTTTGGAAGAATGCGTACGCGCGAATGTGGGTGATTTGACCTTTGAAGAAGCTTACGCTCGATCAAAGCGTATTTTGAATACCACCGTTGCTACAGCTGGAAAGACCGGCTCACCGAATCTAGTTCAGGACGCATTTTCTTTATCTCATGCAATATAGGCGACATATGGCCGGCGTGGAGCTAGTTCTAAATATCCATGCCTACGTCGCCGAAGCCTAGAAGTAATCATAACTTTACCGTATCCCAATCTCCACGAAGCCTACCATGTATGCATCGCTTACTGAATATGGTATTACTTATTCCAGCCGCCCTTGGTGGGACCCTTCAAGTCATTAATCATCAAGGTCAGTGCTTCATGTATTCGACCTACAACTTCGGCTTCACTGGATCTCCGAGCAGTTTGCACCTCTTGACGGCATCTCTTGTTCTATCAAGCAAGCTCCCTGAGGATGAGGAATGCTGCTGATAAAGAGGGATGAAAATGGCCCCGATTCCTAAGCCATGTTATGTGGCTGCAGTCCGAAGGAAGAGGTAATTTATTGTGGCGGTGTCAATCCCCTTACATACAAGGTAAAATACCAAAGCAGTGCTATATAAGGCGGCCAATAGCAGATAGGATGAACAATAGCCCGGACTCGCGCTTTCCTGGAGAACCGATTTGGATTGCCTGTCCACACACAGCTACATATCAATGACTCTTGAATGCCTCCTATAAATCAAGTATAATTCTGACGCCATGGCCGTATTCAGTTGATTTCGGGGATTTCACCGAGCGGCATACTGAAATCATTAACCTTCCAACCATAAGGCTTATTACCCAGACCTTATTTCTCGTATTTGGGATCATATTTCACACAAGGACTGTTCCTTAGTAAAACCTCTTAGTCTCCTCGTTGTATTTATGTTCCAGCATTTAAGTGCTGAGTTGCATTGCTGCCTTCGTCTCTGGTGCTATCTCGGACGGCATGGCTTCCGTGGTCGAAGCAAGATAATTCATAACCATATCAAGATATCGGCGTGTATTTGGACCAGCTCTTTGCTGATTGGTAGAACCTCCTTGCTCGCAGGTTGATCATCTTGATTACGGAGATACGAGCGTTTCCTTCTCTTTCCACTATCCTGTGGCAAAGGCTGTTTACAAACAGTAGCCCTCTTGATTCATATTCTGAGGTTTGATTGCGTAAGTCTCTGCGGGGGTACATTGCTGTATCCCGTTTTCTTCTGAACTGGCCATCGAGGTGACAACTGAGGTTTTTACGGAGTTGGAATCGCAAGATTCCATGGGACCGCCATTCTCGTCAAATTTTCCTCGAATAGACGGATATATGGCAGTGCCAAGATCGAATACTGTTTGACCCCTAGGATGTACTTTCACCAATACAGTATAAAGAATTTGCATGTAGGAGCACAAGAGGGAGTAAAAGAGACGAAAATTTACTCCTTATAAACTCCCCCGAACCCGCCTCTGAGCTTCATTTAGAGACGAAGATTTGGAATTTCAAATACAGCCAATCGAGCATCGGCAATGCACATAGCGCTCAAGTTTGATTGATAAAGTTACGCCAAGCCTGAAGGAGACTCAGCTATGTGTCTCCCAACACCCGTGTATTCAGCCTGGAAACAAACGTTGATCCTATCGCGCGTTGCGGCTTCGATCTTCACTCTGTATCTCCAACTCAACTTACCATTGTAGAACACCCACAACTTGGGTAGAATCCGAACATCCTGAGCACAGTAATTGATGATAGCCTCCGACAAAGGCCGGGAATTGAAGACCTCATAAGATCCCCCGCGCTCAGGCGCAAACAGCCGTCGTCCATTATCCTTAATAAGTTTCCACCCGCTAGCTTCAGACGCCGTCAAGCTTGCGTCACGTTCAATACACCGGGTTAGACCGTTTATGAATCTTCTTGACCCACTCCGAGTTGCGAGCTCAAGGAGCTGGATGTCCTGGATGCCTGCGAGGTGAACGCGAAAGTGGGCATATAAAGCGTCGGAATCGTTGCGAACATCAAAAAAGGCCTCCTGAATGTTTTCGTCTTCTAGTATGCCTTTGAGCGTTGTACCGCTTGTAGAGAGGTGTGAGAAGGCGCCTTGGCCTAGAGTGTGGACGTCAATGAGGTATACTTCATTCCTTTATTCCTAGGGAAGAAATGAATTTGCATTATTGAAATTGAGCCGTGACGGGAAAGGTTGATGCCTTCACCAAACTTGACATGAGCAGCATGCTATTGGCAACGACGTTATAACCAACATACGCGCCGTACAAACGCCAAAACAGCAAAAAAATAGCAAGCGCCAGGTCAAACCGCTATCCCAATGGCTTATTGAGAGCTAAAGACGCTAATCGCTCAATTACGGCCAGGAAGGCCAAAACCGATGCGGCTAATGAAAAACGTGCCATCACGGCATACAAGAAAAAATACGGTCGCTCGCCACCACACCCAGGGTATGAAACCGATGCCCAGAAAAAACCAGAGAGGCCGCTGAGGCTGATGGGGAGGGTTTTTGGCTAGATACAGGCCCATTGCATTGATAAATTGTAGTAGTTGTTACAAAATTTGGATTGTTGCTATTGTGTGGCTCACCCACGGGCTGCCGGGTGAGATCCCAGTCACGGCTAGTAGACTGAACTGCGTTGATTCGGAAAAAGACAGCATTCCAACAGTAGCATATGACGTCAAAGAACATTGAAGAGTATGCGCAAGTACAACTTGAAATGCATACACACAACCAAAAGTACCTACTAGTAGTGCAATACTTTATATCTTACAACTCGAAATAATGGCGAGACCTTCGAGTTCGGAAAGCCCCGATGGAAATAGTGGGCGCAACAGCGGTGGGTCGCAGTATTTCGACTCATTTCCATCGCGTGAATGGGACTTTTGTGTAGGCTGAGATTTTTCGGGCAGGAGATTTTTCGGGCGGAGACTTTTAATAGATACAGTAACTTACAGTGTACATGTACATCCGATATGGAGTAATTTCTTAAATCTCTCTCTCCAATCATTATTGGATGGCAAATTCTTCCACGGCAGCTTTGACATTTTTTCTCGACGGATCGAGTGGCGATCACATCCGGGTGAAACAGCCATATAACTACAAACCGCATGGTTTCATGGTTTGCTGATCATCAAAGCATGGGGAGCCCCCGCAGCTCTTCTTGGTTTCGGACGCAAACGCCACTTATTGGCACTTCAATATGCTCCCACAAAGAAAAAAATACAATCACGAGAGCTTACCCCCGGTAATGACTCGTGTAAATCTTAGGAACCGACAAATATGATGATTGAGGTAGAAATCAATTTATAAATGGGAACGCCACCGTCGTAAAATCCGAGTCCAACGGGGAAAGGATCTGCCATTACGCAAGAACCTTTTAAGAGCGCAGAAGACTGAACCCAATTGAAACGTGGGCAGCTACAGTAGATGATGATGATGATATTTCATTTACCCTGACCCCTCACCTCAACGGTGATATGCAGGCTACCTCAACTATATATATCCCTGTGCGTACATGTAGATTGTCCCACTTCCTGACAACGAACTTAGAGCCTCGTCACGGCCTGCCGTGGCCTAATTGCCGCTTCCATTGTTAGGCTGCCCTGGTGGCGCGCGACTGCGAAACCGTTGTGACGCCTCGGCGAAGTCCAATACGGCCTGGACCGTCTTCGCCCTTGAGGCGGTGTCTGGTTTACCTTTCTCACCTTGTTTTGAGCCTCCTAGCAGACTCGACACGCTGTTAAATGCGTCTCCCACTTTCCGTCTCAATTCCTTTCGCAGATCCTTCAATATTGGGCAATCCACTAGGAGGTGGGTCACTGTCTCTTGCGCGCCGCACACGCACTGATTATCTTCGCGAAAGCCGAAGAGCTTGGCGTAGGTGGATAGCCAATTGTGGCCCGTGCGTAGCTGAGTCAACAAGTATGCCTGGCCCCTGGCCAGGTTTCCGTACAACTTTCTGGTGTACGCCGACGGCAGAGTGTTGTCGATCTTCCTCAGATGGCCACCTTTACTGGTTGATCTCCACTCATATTCCCACTGGGCCATGATATTACTACGAATAAACGCCTTCTCTCTTGTGAGCAGCGGCCGGAAGGAGTGTGATTTGCCTGGGCTGGCGGCCTCCTTCGCCAATCGATCTGCGGCTTCATTGCCTGGGTTGTCACAATGCCCTGGCACCCACTGCAGGCGTAGTGCAACGCCTCCGGCTTGGACCTCAGTGGCGGCGTGGTGGATCGCATGAACAATCCGTTGTCCTGACTTCTTTTTTACGTTCTGAATCGCTTGTAACGCTGACTTGCTGTCGCAGAGGATTGTCGCGGCTGTCTCTCGGTCTTCCGCCCCTGGTCGCTGGTGTGCTATTTTGAAGATCATGTTGATCGCGTAAAAGACGCCAATCAGCTCCGCCACATGAACTGACCAGCGGTCCATCGGTCCCACCTGGACTTGCTGTGATTCGACTACCTCCAAGTTGTTGTCTATTGTTACGGCGGCTGCTCCCAGCTGGCCGTCGCGCCCGGACGCATCCGAGTAGACGACTATGTCCGATCTTGATCGGATGACATCGGCGCGTTGTCTCGCTGCTTCTCGGTCTAAGCCAACCTCGACCTCTGTAAAAGGGTCGAGGCGCCACGGTGGTAGTGGTCGTGGGTCAATTGTTTCTACTTCGTTCAGTCTCTCGACGCTCATGGTTTTCAGCGCCTCCGCCAAGGGGAAGCGTGCAGACGTCCCAATGTTGTTTCTACGTCGTTGGGCCCGTGTGAGTGTGTGCCAGATTGGGTGTTCCCGAGGTAGCGTGTGAAGACTGGCGATGGTGCGTTGGGCTCGGTGGCGAAGACGAAGATGGGTGGGAAGAATATGTGCTTCTACTTCCAGGGTTGTTGTGGCCACTGTTCGGAACGCCGATAAGATGCGGATCAGCGAGCTTCTCTGTACTGTGTTCAGGTGTCGCAGATGGGTCTTGTCTCTTAACGGGTCGTACCACACGGTTGACGCGTAGTCGACAACCGGCGTGACGCATGCCTGGTAAAGCTGTCGCATCTGATTAGGCCGCAGGTTCCGCAATCCACATAAAGCAATAGTGGTTTTGGTTGCGCGTTTGATAGCCTGTTGTACGTGCTCCTTCCACCGTAGCTCCTGGTCAAAAATCACACCCAGCAGCTTCGCTGTAGGTGAGGGCGCCACAACTGTTCCGTTCACGACGATCTGGCCTTGCCGGTGGTCACCTTTCTTTCGGGTGAGGTGGATGAGCTCGGTCTTTTCGGCGGCGAAGCGGGATCCCGTTCGCCGCGCCCAGGTCTCAATATGGGGGATATCCTCAGACTGTAGCTTGGTTAAGTTTTCTTCGGCCGACCGGCCCACTCGCCAGCGGAAGTAGTCATCGATGAACGCCGAGGCGCCCCCGTCACGGTTGACAGGTTGGTTGACAAGCTCAGCGTTAAAGAATGCAAATAAGATGGGCGATAGGGGCGACCCTTGCGCGAGCCCAGCGTTGGCTAGCGGTGCGTTCACGGAACGATAGTCGTCAAACCCTATGCTAGCGTGACGGTCTACCATAAAGCTTGCAATCCATTTGCGGGCTATGGCTGGGATTCTTCTGGCTCGTAGGGCGGTGTCTAGGCTCGTCTTGTTGACTCCGTTGAAGGCTCCTTTTAGGTCGAATGAGACGAGGGTTACTACTTTGTGTTTGTACCAGGCCTGGTCAATCGCGTTCGAGAGTACAAGCAGCGCTTGCTCCGTGGTTCTTCCCGGGCGGCCGCCAAATTGGGTGTCCGGTAGCAACCCGTGCTTTTCTGCAAGATGTGAAAGTCGTTTGGCGATGACCGCTTCTAGAAGCTTGCCTAGCGTATTGAGGAGTGATATTGGGCGGTAGGCGCCAGGAATCGAGTAGTCTGGTTTCCCGGGTTTCCTCAGCACCACAATCTTTGCGCTCCGCCACTGTTTCGGATGGTACCCTAGGTCTATCGAAGCATTGAAAATTCTGGTGATACTCTTTCCGAGGCGTGTCCATAGCTGCTTCCATACCACCATTGGTAGGTTGTCTTCTCCTGGTGCGGTGGTTCCTTTGGCCGTTTGAAGAGATCTTTGAACCTCTAGCTCAGTGATAGGCTTCCAGGGTAGTTCCAACGGCGTCGCGGTTGGCACTTC
>JAGIKU010002420.1:0-52954 GCA_020086695.1 Penicillium sumatraense | reverse complement strand
CATTGAACCCTGGCCCCTCGGAATCTATGATCCTTTCCGCCAGCGTGTGCCCCGTTCATTGAACCCTGGCCCCTCGGAATCTATGATCCTTTCCGCCAGCGTGTGCCCCGTTCATTGAACCCTGGCCCCTCGGTACTTCAACAATTGACAGATACCTCTACGTGGTGTTGAAGACTAGTACCCGGTGCTTAACCCGGGGAAGCTAAACTCTGTCTTTGTGAATTAGCTGCTTGTACGCTGTAAATTTTGCTGATTGGCATTGACGAAAGATGGATAGGTTTGGGTGGATCATAATAGATCGATGTATGAAATGTTCGAAGAAATAGTACATGTATCATTATTGATCGAAAATACAAATTTTCGCCATGAGCAATCCCAGCTATTGTGAGATGAGAGTATTTAGAGGACGTTCATTCTATGTTCTTTAAAAAGATCATACGGCCATTGAGATTTAACTGGATCGGCGCATCTTTCAGCTACTGAAGCGTCGGAATATTTGTCGCCCGTTGAAGAAGCGTTCTCTTCAAATTGTTTATGTGCTCTTGCGGCTCATATGTACTGTATGCATCATACGGAGAAAGTCGGAATAGTTTATGAGAGATCCCGAGGCGATGTCACCATAGAGGGAATGACAGCCCTTCTGCATATTCTTTTATTGCAGAGTTGAGTATGTACAGTGTGTAAAATCCTCAAATTCTTTCCAGGTGATCAGATTGGTCCAATGAATTCTAAATTTCACCAAGAGCCCACGCTGGGGAAGGATCGGGGCTCGAAAGCTGCAATACCAATTTCATAAAGGCCAAATGCCTTATTACCCGGGAGAAATGTGGCGAGGTGAACTGATGAAAATTTTCAAAAGTGTTTTTAGCACAGCTGTTGTCCAGAATTAAGTGACATGCTTCAATTTTCACATACTTAATTTACATTTGCGAGTTGAGACTTCCTAGTGTGTATGAAGTGAATCGATCTCCGAAAATGTTTAAGGGTGTCTGCATTTTCATATACTGAATTATTCGAGCATCTTAATACCCTTTCTTTTGAAACGCTATGATGCTTGGATGTACTTTCGCTATTGTTATTCAATTAACGATGATATGTTTCAAAGTCTCAAGGACAAAAAGTTTGAGTTGCCCAAAACACACAGAAATGCTCTTGAAAAAACTGTTAAATCCCCCCGCTTACTCATTTGGCTTGCTTGTCAGAGCTCAAGCCTCATATAAAAACAACTCATAGTATGTCTTTCTTCATGTAAAGATCAGTGCATCGGTCAAATTAACGGTGAGCCAGTCTCGAGGAGAGAAAATAATGACGCGATCGAAGAGAGCAAAAAGTCAGTCTAATTTGGCGATTGGCAAAGCTGGAAACCCAGTAAGTACCCACTATCATGGAAAAGCATGAACATAGACCCAATGTTGAGCTCTGGAATACGTCATGGGCTCTTGTCCTGCGAGTGTGTCTAATCAAGTCTGAAGCAGAGCCCCGGAGAACGCCAGAGAAAGATCGCATCTGCCAATCGGAAAAGGCAGCCTGCTAGAAGAAAAATCCAAGAGACTGTGTCTACATCAATGTATCGGGAAATGAAAAATCAGAAAGCAAAACTGGTCGCTCGCAATAAAGAATTGAGAGTTTCGGTTCGAGAAAAGAATAAACTTCTCCAATCTTCCAAACTTGAGCTGGAAGACTCGCAGCGAAGCTTCCGATTGGTGACGAGAAGGCTGCGACAACAGCTTAAGTCGACAAACCTTGCGATGAGTAGTCTACAGGAATATTCACGACAAACGATCGACCACCTGAATCAACAACTCGTTTCCTCTCAGCTAGCACTGGAGAACTTGGAGCAACGCCTTCGGCCGGACATTCAAAATGCAGACTGGTAACCAAAAACTCTCTTGTGTGCCGAATGTCGAAATAGGCGAGGGCTTTGCGCGGAGAGGATGAAGGAATCTCCGACCCTCCAAGTCACGAATATCTATTGCCATATGTACTAGACGCGAAAATGTTACGGACTCTTCTTAAACCCTCTTTGAGGATCAAAGGCACGAAAATCAACCACATCGAATCGCAGCGTTACAGTATAGATAGACTCGCTCGCTTCTCGAAAGATATAGAATGAGAACAGCTCATACAATTCTGAGGTCCGGGGGAAGAAATTCAAGCTGAAGCAATGCTGGAAATCAATGCTGCAAACCATGTACTTGTTAACCATTTACGAATAAAAATATATCTTTCTGTTTAATTCGGGGATCGCATATTTGCCCCCCACCAATAAACGTATTTACAGTTACAGTACTTTTCAGAATTTTTCCTAATCCGTAACCAATGGAGAAAGACACCAAAAGGAAGCCTTAGTCGTTGTGCTCATTTTCCTCTAGTCGACGAGAAACAAACTGAATTGATCCACAGCAAATAATCTTAGAAACCGAGTGGCAGATTCCCAAGATCATATATCAGGTATTCCATCACTTACATCTAGCGGGATTTATTAGCAGGTTTCCATGAATTCTATGGAATTCGAATCTCTATTGATGTGAGGGTTCATCGAAGAAAACCAAGAAATTTCAGACGACTAGAGGAGGACCTTCAGCCCCAGAACTATATTGAAGATTCATTTAGGCTGAATTTATTCCCTATATACCCAAATAAGATTCAAGCATACCATTAGATACAATAGAAATCCGTGAACTTACTGTGAAAAATAGTTGTGACGATGGACAATACTAAGCATTCAATGTGGTTTCTTTTTTGAACCTACAATATCTTTCCAAATATCACGAGTCAGCCAGTTTTCATTATCCATAATCATGTAGGAGATCGCCGGAATAGATCGTGAATTACAAAAACAGCAGGGCGAGTACACATATTATCACACCTGCTTTCATTTATTGAGAGGATTGCGAGATCTATCTTCCGAAAAATTATTCCAAATGAATGGAGCGAATAACAGAGAAGCCGAAATACATCGTTTTGCTCTTATACAACCTCCTCAGCAGGTGAAAAGCGTTATGTAACCAGAGCTAGAGATCGTACAGTAAAGATATGTGAAAAAAAAAAAAAAAAAAAAAAAAAAAAAAACATATTCGGCTATGGCAGAGCTTCATTCTTTATGAAAATACTCACGGCAGGTGCATCTTCGGGTGATATAGATATTACTTTAGGGCATATTTGATACAAAAGCAAAAGATCCACTTCTAGGTTTGACTGAAATCGACATGTATTGAATTTTCAATCTTTAACATGGAGCCGCCTAGTATCGAAGAATTTACGAAAGAAACCAAGGCAGAAAGTGGGGGACGCGTTGAGGAACATGTCGAGTCTACTAGAAGCACAAAACAGGGCGAAAAAGGTAAGTCAGAAATTTTCTCGAGGGCTAAAACGGCTCAGGCCGTATTTGGCCTCGCTGAGGCTTCGCAACAGTCTCGCAGATGCGCAAAACGAGGGCAGCCTAATGATGGGACGGCTGTTAGGCCACTCTAGGCAGTGACATGGCTCTAAGTTTGTTGTCAGGAATTTGGACTTCCCATATTTAATCAAAGGTATGTATATAGTTCCTGTGTCTGGCATATCACCGCTTAAGTGAGGGTTCAGGGTAAATGAAATCATCGTCATCATTTCGGTATCACCGTGCCATGGCCGCAGCTTTAATTCCTCTTACGTCCATTCTCACCCCCGAGAACGGCTTCGTTGAATGAACAATCAAACCCATTCCCGACTATAAATTGATGACTACTCGTTATCTTCGCTGAAATTGAATAAAATGCTAATGTCCTAGCCGCTATAAACCCTGTCTCCCCTGGTCCCTTCAATTCGTCTCACCTCGCCTCCGTGAGACGGCTTGACCACTTGCAGACCCGAGACAAATCGACTTTCCGGCGTTTGGAAAATTTCCAAGCTTGATTCGATTATTAATTACTCTTTGAAGCACTGGAAGTTTCAGTCAAGTCGTGTGTTGACTTAAATTGGAAGATTCAATGATGTGAGCCAGAAAAACAAGATTTGCAATCAGACATACTGATAAAATTTAAGAATGTCGCATTATGAAACGTATGCTTTGTTCTTAAAGATCGAAACGCTATATCAAGATTTTGTCTGCTTGGCTGCTGTTATCTCGATCCTTGCTGGCGGGGCTCTATCTTTTGAGGAGTTTCGGAATTCAAAGTCTGTGCTTCTCCAGAGCTCAGAGGGACATTTATGCAGTGCGGTCGCCACTGCAGTCTTTTCGGGAGTCATGACACTAATTATGAAATTTCATTCGCAAAGCTTTGCTGGTATCACTTCAGTAGGTCGGTTGATCGTGTGGCTGCCGATCATACTTCTTGAATTATCCATGGCACAATTTCTCGCGGGCTTGGGCTATTGGTATTGTTCAAGGAGTTCCGAAGAGGCTAGTAGTGGCATTGTTATATACATTATCTCATTACTAATAACATGGATTGCTCTATCTGCATGGATCTTCTGGAGGTGGTCTGTCAGGGGCACTTTGAACTGTTTTAGAGACCTATGAGATTATGGAACTTCTACTCAGTCCTTGTGTGTATCTCTTACGCGAGTCTAAGAGCTATTGGAAATACATATCCTCGAGTCTGTGCCTTTGTTTAAAACTGTGAACCTCTAATTTTTATATTTCAGATTAAGACGGTTGAGAAATCGACATCTTGGTCGAGTGTCAGAAAGTTTTTGTCCAGTATATAGAAATGTGTAGAGAAGTTATCAAAGACTCCGAAGTTTTGAATTACAAATCAGAGCAATTAAATGCATTTTATTAGTGTCATATTACTTTCTACGCAATAAATTACGGCGATCATGACGACTGAGAGTAGAAAACAGCCTTGTCTAAAGGTACAGAGCTGCCCAGGTTCGCCTTCCACGTTAGAGGCACTGAGATCAGTACGGAATATACCGAAATCAATTTCACCTCGTACTTTTTCAACTTGATTTCTTGAAAATAACTTCAAAAGCTTTCTGGAGGTGGGTACGATCTGATCGAGGAATGCTCACAGGTCATCATCGCGTGATGCCAGGCCAAGCGGCCCGCAAATCCTCAATCAGTGACGTGGCTCGATCTATCCACATTCTCCCTACTCTCTGCCTCTTGCTTGGAATAAATTCTGAGTTCTGATATCTTGATCTAATCATTTCTGAGTTCTGTATTAGATGATGCTTTTTCTTTCTCACAGCTCGGCATCCTAATGTAACTGTAGACTTGTTGAGACATCATGGAGAATCTCAAAAATTCAAGTGCCCGAGATCCTGCCCGAATTCTTGGCCGAAAAACACACCTAAAAGAGGCGTGTTCTTGGATTCGCTCTTCTCAGTGGCTTAATTACCTTTTTTGTTTTTTTCTCGAATCAAAAGAGCTATCATTTAGGCAAGAGCAGTTCTCTATCCATAAGAGGGTGTGGCTGCTGACCAAATTCCTGGTTATATTTCTGAGAATCAAATTCTGTAACAAGGAACTAAGCGATTCTGGAGATCAAGTCAACCTCTATGCCAGAATCCTTGTTTTTAATGCCCTTCGCTCTCAGTTACACTCTCAGGGGGCCTTAAAAAAAGACAAGGGGCCTCTGGGGATTAGACGGTGTTTTTCTTGGACTGCCTTTAATTCGGGCGTGATGTATTGTGGGCCATGTTAGATAGAATGAGACACATCTTGTCCTTAATAGCTTCGGCTTACCCATGTGGTGCTATTTTCATTTCCACACGACCAACCGGTTTTATCTTAGTTTTAGATAGTTTGCCGCTGTGGATCATATCTTAAGCTCTATTTGGAAGAAGGTAGGATTGGAGCATCCTTGTTTGGATGACTCGTAATTAAATGTCAGCTGTGCTTCCCAAGGAAAGCTGCTTCGGAATGACGTCCTTTCTCTTGAACCGAGATCATAACAAATCCACCGCATGATTACATAACACCAAACTGACAAAATACTATTGAATCACATGGAAGTGGGGAAATGCTGGACATCGGATTAATATGCAGCCGAGCAACACTAGCCTCGCGCGAAGAGGGGTTTGTCGACGGCTAATTATACTCTTTCACCCCCATACCAGACAGACTTCCGTCCCAGCTATTATAAATACCAAAAAATTGCCAGCGGCCTCCCTTGAAGTTGCTCTCAATGGAGAAGTTACCTGAGGTTTGAACGAGCAATCTCACGAAGGTTGTAAAACGTCACTGACGAATGCAGGAAATTATCACTCAAATATTCCTAATAGCTGACTTCAAGACCCTGAAGAGCTGTCACCTTGTCTGTCGGAGATTGTGTCGAATAGCTACGGAGTTATTGTTTCGTCGAGTTGTCTGTCACAAAGGAAACTCGAAATCCTTCAACGAAATACTTGCGCGAGATGACCTGTCACAGTTCATCAAAGTCATATCGTTCGGACGAACAGCACCAAGTGATACAATTCCCGATATTATTTCATTGATCTTGAGCCACGAAACGCTGCGGCCATTAATTAAACGACCAACGGCTTGCGTTACTCGTCAACGTCGCCAAGGGGAGTTCATATCTACACTCACGCATCTGGGGTCACCAAATATACCGTCAGCTCTCCCAGCTCTTGAAGAAATTCAGCTTATCAGCAATGAAGAGCCGTATTTACCAATAGCGCTCTTCAGTGAAATTGAAAAACTCCATATCGACATGGAGTTTATTCGATTACCGGATGATTTTGTATGGTCGTCCTTGGTAGATGTCTACTTAAGGGGGACTATCGATATCGATTGTCTGGAGAAGTTTTTGAAGAACCACAATCATATCAGAAAATTATTTCTAGCGATTGTGGCCACCCTCAGGCCGCTTGGTCCTTCGCCAAGTACTGTACATACATTGTCTAGGAGTGTGTTGAATGCAGGATTGGATACCGAAATTGTTGATTCCATCTTGCGAAATGGAGAACAGAACGCTGACGGACACGAAAGGTCATTATTGCTGCATATTCACGATCAACTGAACCAAAGAGCGGATGGAAATGCCAAAAGGATGCATGAGGCACTTATCATTTGTTTCGAGACAGTATTGGAGTATGAACTTCGAAGGTACTCTATTGATATCGGGGAAATGCAGATACCGCGAAAAATTTCAACTCAGCTCGAGTTGAGCTGTTCGATAGCATGGTTTTGGGAAGATGAGCTTGCTATCAAGGGCATAAAGTTGCCAGAAAAGTACGCATCTAAACGTGGGCTGTGGATAAACGATGAGGTCAAAGAAAGTCTCAGAAAGACTTACGTGTATGAACGAACAGACTAAACTCGAAGAGTCCTAGCTTAATTTGTAATAAGACTAGATTTACGGGGGGGATTATAATTTGAAGAGAGGCGCGAGTAGAAGTTTATTCCATCGTCCTCCATTAACCTCTTTCAATAGTAGTCTCATTTGACCAAAGAGTTTCTTCCATTTTTCCGATTCAAAGTCTCAGCCTTATTCTTCGAAGCTAGACGCCGGAGAGCTTGTTGTTCTGTAATGTCTGGCCCTTGAAGTGCATATAGCGGCATATCGAAAACTATTTCTTAATAGAACCTTTTACGGAAAATTTGTGGTGCATCGTTCACGAGTGAATTATTCCAAGTCTGGGTTAAAAAGGAAGCGCCTACCAAGCTAAAGCTGACGAGACCAGTGAATTGTGAATACTGAAAGAAATACAAATTGCACTTCGAACGCTTAAACCCTTTGTCTTTCAGCAGCAATGTATTGGAAAAAGCAAGGTGAAAGCAGTATTGGAATGCATTCTCCATGAATACTATCGAAAACAAAGATGCCGTATTCTTCGAAAACGAAACTGGTCGGCAATGCATGAATTCAGCAAGATCCATTAGCATATTAAACCGAGAAGAATGTAATGTTCCGTATCTCGTGGGGAATAAGACGAATTTGATAGGCTAAAAAGTACTACATACTTTAGCTAGCTTGATCCACGTGGGGGTCTATGACAGAATACGCGTATAGTTTGGCTAAAATTGTCTAGTGCTTAATAGGAAGACTTGATTGATTTTTCTATGTCCATGTCTGCTTCATGTACTGTAACGGAGCATGTCTAACTTAGAATACCCCAAGGCGTTGGGGCGACATCAGACACCTGATATATGTGGTTCAAAGATTCTAGTGGTCATGGCAATTCTATTTCAAGTTCTAACATTGTTATCGTCTAAATTACCACAGTTTTTTTCTTTTCCCCAGGAATACCAGACAACAAGAACGCGAGTTTCGACTCGGCCATTGACGTAGAAACATCTTATTAAAATTGGCTTCATTGGTTCCTTTTGACCCATACAACTGGCTTCCGTTATCAGAAAATCGTTTGCGATTGAAGGATTAAGCAATTCACAACTTCATCAGTTGTCGAATAATCTTGCCTTTTCGGAAGGAATGTCTAAAAGGTAAAAAAGCGTCTCATTATCGGAAGCAACAAAGCCTTGGTCAGAATTCGCTTCTGAGGTCACATAGTAAGATCCGTCATCGGAAAACGTGGGGTCAATGGTGTCCAATTCGCTTGGTTCTGAGGTAGTGTTACTCGGAGAAGCATCGGAATCATCTGTCAGTTGGTCTTGCAACAAATGAGACATTCTATCGGCCTAATATCATAGCAAACACTAACAATTCAATCGGGAGGTAGGGTAAGATCTATAGTGTAATTTGTAGCTCTCACGCCGTTGGAGGGAGGTAATAAGACCGATCACCGATACGCAATTCGCATGACACTCAGAGAGATATATATTTCCCGAACTTGTACATGAATTCAGCACTTCAAATCTACACTGCAATTCCGCATCATAATGTGACCTCCGTAACTAGTAATTGTTAGACGTGGAATCAACGTCTAACACCCAGAATCCTCAACTCATGCACGGCCTTTTCTACCTCCTGCCCAAATTCTGAAGATAAAAATCTCCTTTTGGAACCACGATTTTGAGAGCGCTTGCGCTTGCGGTTCACTGAAATTGCAGCTAGGACTGAACGTAGTTTCAACGACTCAGCTCGTTCAAAATCGAATATCACAACTTGCCCAATTTCAGGGTTATACCTCCAATTGCGAGGAGCAGGATCTTTTTGAATAATTCCCTCGTCATGGATTGCCGTAAGTGACTCCATCAACTTTGGAATGAGCGCTTTTTTGCCAATATCCCTTATCGCAGCATCAAATGATATCCCACCGGGACTGAGAAGCATCATATGTTCGAGATACGCGATTCCATCATAGCTGTAGGGATGAACAAGATCAATGCTCCCAAGGTGTAGGGGTACATAAATCCCTTGGATTGCTGTGAGGCGATTGTAGATGAAAGCCTCATGGCGAAGGTGTTCGCGAAACTCCCGAACTGTGCATTTTGCAGGCATAGTATATCCATGCGATGAGAGAGTGACTTTCAGCAGGGCACCTCGCGAGCCGTGAATGCCTAGTGTTTCACAGTCGGCATTGATGGTCTCAGTAAGTTGCTGTCGCAATTTTCTGAGAAATGAAGATCCCGTGATGACATGATGGGTCTTGCCGTGGCCACGAACATTTGGACAGGCCATATCGAGTTCCCCTCCGTGGACCAAGCCACGAAGACATTTCAGCGTACAATAACGGCGATGGTTGTCCTCAGAGCATGAGCTTGCTTCCGAGTAAGTGTGTGAAGAAGCATTGGTTGACATTTGTTTTCGTTCAATGCTATTGTGGGAATGTGGGCCCCTGCTCGGAGTATCTGGATCATTTTCGTCGTCTGATCTGCCATCTGGCAAGGAGATTCGGCAGCTGCTGTGGATGGACTTGCGACTTGTGCGACGTAGCTGTATCGGAGAACGTGTGAAATCCAGGAATCTTGTGGGACGGTATTCGGAGGATGGGACTTCATGTTCCGGGATTTCGTCCAGAAGCTCAGCGGGGATCACCTCCCAGATAGGAAGTTTGTTGATTGTACTTACACTCCAAGCCTGACTTCGAGAGGGCAGCTTTAATGCTTGAAGCGTAAACGCTAAGGATTGGCCCACGGCAGTCAAGTGTAAACGATTAGGGCTGTTCGAATCTGGATCCCATCCGGTGTCCACACCAACATCTCCTTTGGGAACAGACAGATGGTAGAGAAGCGTGGATGGATCGTCATCACTGATTCGAAGATATATGTCTGTTTCACCTGTACTCAGGACGGCCACGGGTCTCATAGCCCTCAGCATGTAGTCATATGGCTGGGAAAGTAGTGCAAGAAGAGCTCGCTGAAATCGTATTTTGGGGGGTTCATCATCTTTTCTAATAACCAGATCATCAACATCAATGTCGCCCAGGCCCTCATATATGTGCCCCAGGGACACTTTATGTGGAGATTTGTATTCTTTTATGTAGGCAGCGACACGATGTACCGATTCGGAAGATTCGCTTGGAATATTGTAAACGCAATATTGATCGGCTCGGGGTCGTTTCATAGAAGGCTGCGATGTCTTCGGTCCACTTTCTTTAGTGTTAGGTGATCTATTTTCCCGAGCAGCTATACGTGGAGAACGCCGCCGCTCAGAGCGACCGCGGATATTCATACTCTGAAAGCTTTCTTGCAATTCGCCATCAGGACTAAGGGTATTAGAATGGTTCTCGAAACGGATGGATCCTTTTAAACCGAAGGTTTGTCGAAGTTGCGTGTCTTTGTAGAGCTCTTCAACAATTCTCGACACATGATCCTCGACAGTCTGGCGAAGGAAGTGATTCAGATCGAGCTCAGACCCGATGAGCTGTCGCCGGACATTTTCGCCCATCTCCTCGAGCGTATGAAGTGAGGTGAACAGTTCATCTTTGACCAAGGATGATTCCATGAGCAACCGCCATATTTTTTCTTGTTCGAGCGGGAAAGATTCCCAGACCCTGAGTTTCCGGGGGCGAAGTTTGTTACGAGCATTGCTGGGATCGCCACGGGTTGACTGCGTTTCGTCCGTTTGAATTTCGAGGTTGAGAAATAAGTGTTTGTGGAGGCCGTCAAGAAATGCGGGGAGGTTGGTTTTCGAGGAACGCTGTCGCGAAATTGAAAGCTGCTGCTGGGCCGCTGCTAGCTGCCGCCGAAGCAACTCAACTTCCGAAGACATGTGGATTCACGGCTGTGAAGGCGTTTGTGACAGGAGATTTTCGAGCAGGATTTGTTTATGATCGCGTCGCAACACGTGTTAGGGAGGCGCATGATGCGTGAGTTCAGCGAATGAGCTTACAGAATGACATCAGGACCACGGGACACGGCAAATGGAAAATTGTTTCCCCGGAGCCATAACATGTCGGAGTCACTGCTTAGTAAAGCATGCCCTACACCAATTGGAGTTCGACGAGTCTGAATTGCTATAATGCCCCTATTTGGCAATTTATGTGGGTGTGATGACTAATACATGCGGATCTATATTTTCCCCGCTTCCGTGCTCCACGCTGCTGTTGTTCCGACATAACACAACTCCTTAGAAGCGTCCCGCGTTCAATAGGTATCTGGATTCTTTTAGAGACAATGAAGAGAGCTGCACATCGTAAGATATTTTAACCAAAATAGCAAGTGAAAATACTAATTCCAGCAGAAGTCTCGCTTGCAGGCTGCGGTTCGTAGAATACCAATCGATTATGTACATAAATCACTTTCAGGAAAGAAGAATATTTTTTAAAAACTATGCTCAGATTGACGTTCATGTAGGCTAAATTCCGCGAATCGCATAGCCGTATTAATTAGATATTGCGAGCCAAGGTATAAATGATTGTTCCCTAACTACATAAAACCAACTACATAAAACCAAAAAAGATTGTTCGTTGTCTGGTTCAAGAAACCGTCACAATTTACGCAATCCAAGAGACATTGAAGAAATTCCACCAGTATTGGAAGCTTCAGTGATTCACCGGCGGTAAAGAATATGCAGACTTGGAACAATCTGTCTATGAGCTGGAAGGGTGCCAACTCAAGATGACAGGCTCAGCAATTAGATAATTTATCTTCGTTGGGATTTGCCTACTGTATATTTCAAATATTGAGATGCCTCTCACGATCAGATCCGATGTTCCAGTCATCAACATCATTCAAAACAATATCCTCCAATCCACAATGGCCATCACTGAACTGATCTATCCGTGATCTCGATTATCTCCTAATTAAACAAATCTACCCACTAGATTGAAGCTTCAGTAGCTCTTTTCGCATATGACAATCTGTGAGATGTCATTGCATTGAATTATCGATTGAAGATAGAATGCTACTCAAAAAGTTTATATTTGGGAGGTCTCAAATCAAAGACTGATCTTGAAAAGAATGGCCTTTTCCTTATTTCTCGATATAGGAGTCTGAACAAGAATGCAGATCTGAGGGAACGCAAAGCGATGGTCGGAAAACCGCAAAAAAGTCCAATTCAACATGGAAGAAAACATTTCGAATTTTTCATACTCCTCAGCTAGCCGCTCTATCATTGGTGGAGCTTGCAGTGGCTGAAATAAAGTCTTTGTCAAATGGGGTGTGCTCGATAGTAATTAATGGGGCCGGACGTACACCAAGATCATGAGGCAAATCCACTCGGTTCATTTGTTTCAAAAATTTGATATGTTCAGTAATTTGGTTAAATTTTCCACTTTTCCCTTATAGCCTATTTTGATTTCTTTCCAATTTTTATTTGAACAGCCCCCTCAAGCCAGGAATCCGTAAAAAGCAGCAGTTGTGGTTTTATTTTGACATAAATTCTTCGTAAAATTCCCGTCCAATGAAGCAGATTGCTTATAAAAGACCTCTCACCTCCATCTTGTAAGCTATCATCAGGCTCTCGAACAACATAATCTCTTGCTACCATGGAATCTTCTGTAAGATCCTATAATTTTTCACATTCCTTTTGCTAATTGCTTTCTAGGAGGTTCTAAGAACAATTACGACACTTAATACACGTGCTGTGCGGGCAGAACGACTTGCATCTAAGTACGAACATGAACTGGCAGTGGAACGCGAGTCAACAGCACAAGTGAAACAAGAGCTGGAGGATCTTTCGAAAGTTGCCGAAATCCTTTATGAATCAAATTGCAGGATGGGTATCGTCACAGACTTCCTCATCAGAAAGCAGGAAATCAATCAACCCGAGGAGAAACCAAGATCATTTGAAGTCATGTTTAATTTATTGATGAAGCAGGCTGAAGGTTCAGTCTCGCATCAATATGACGAGAAACCGAATATTGCACATGGCACAAGCGCTGTGAACGGAAACTCTGAAGCTGCCTGAATTGGATTTGACGCCATTATGAGCTTATCAGAGTATGTTTCGTTCTGTTATTATGGTCAAGATTTACCAGACATAGTTGCGATTCAATTTCAATCCTTGGCTTCACGACGTAAATCCAATCTCCCCCTTTCGTCTTATTTTGGAATAGTCATTTGAAACAGGCGTCAAATTATGACAGAGAATAGTCCAATATCCAATATTTTCTACTGGCATACATGCATAATTCATTAACGCCCGGAGCTGAGCCGAGAGGCCACTCCTGGAATACTGTATTGGTTGATCATAGAGCATCCTCCTGTAAACTTCCCTTCCCTCCTTTTTGTCTTCTTCAACATGGTACAGGGGATGACTGTTTTCAAAAGATAGTTCCTCACCATCTGTACAATTTGGGACAGGCTGACTAAAAATGATGCATCCTGACTTCATATCATTATTGTTACAAAGTAGGTTTGCAAGGCGTACATCTTCCAATTCGTGACTACAAAACCAAGAAAAACCCCAGTCCTTTATTTTCTGGATGGCATTATTGGATTAATCATTTTTTATTCTAACCCTGACTCATATTGAAGAAGATATCGTATGTGAATTTCTCGAAAATATGCATTGTAAGCTTGCTATTTACTAGACATCCTCCCATAAATTGTAACCTTCGCTATGGATGCCAAATATCTCTGCAAGGAACCTCGATAAGACAACATTTAATTCTCGAAACTCTTTTGCTTGCGGTACATCGTGACCTCCAAAAAATTCGTAGTAATACGATTTGATACATTTTCGGGCGAGGCTTCTTGTCTGCGCTGGGGCTATCGTTGAATCCAAGCTTCCTATGGTATGGAATACTGGTGTTTTGATACTGGGACGGTAGAATCCTTCGTAACAACGATGTTTGAGCTTGAAACCACTGAGGCAGATGGCGAATTTCAAAGGTGGATGGAGAATCTAGATATACGTTAGCCCAAATCTTCGCTGAAATTAAGGTCCTCACCTCGAGAGGAGGCCCGCCGTTTCCTGTGTTTCCCTCCAACAGAGACGTGATGATGGCAGCCATAGTTCCACCCGAAGAGAATCCAACTATACCGCTAAAAGGGCCACATTCTTCCATTTTGCTGATGATATGCTGGATTGAGTAGTCGAAGCCCCTGATTCTATCTTGATTAGGATCTCCATAACCCCAGACTCTATAGTTCTCTTTCTCATCATCATCAGGGTAGGCTGGCAATATGCCAGAAAGGAATTCAAATTCAAAATTCATTTCGTCGGAAAGTGCATGAAAAATTCGCTGAAGGTATCGAGTTTTTGGTTGAAAGATATCGGCAGACTGCCCATGTCCTGGTATTCAAGTTAGACGCGGCATTATGTCGTCAGATATTAATTACTTGCCATGTAGCATTAGCACTCTATGAATTGACCTCATGATAGCACTTGTGGCAAACTAAAAGTTTGAGATTGTGTCCTTGCCCCTATCAGACCAGGGACAGGCCTAGGGCTTTAAAACTTGATGTTCGGTTTTAAAGCATTTCGCTTGAGCCGAGATGAACTGCTTAAAATCCTTCAGTTGGCTATTGGCTAAAAAATGCTCCAAAATATTGTCCAAATTACGATTTCTATGAGTTTTGCGCGAAGTCGTCAAAGTGCCAGAAAGTGCTAATTTTGAACAGCAGTCTTGTTGTACACTGACCGACGAATCCTTTTTACTTAATTCCAGCCTTTGGTTGCGCAAAATGGTTTTTTTTATTTGACGGACTCAAAAATTATATTTCAGCAAACATCTTCATTTTAAAACAACGAATCCAAACTTCCGCTCGGATTGCATATTCTCCATGAAAGTTGGAATAGTGATTTGATTTAAGTTCAAATGAATTGAATCAAATCCACTTGCCTGATTCGAGAATTCAATTTTTACAAGACAAGCGCAGTGCTTCTTTTCTTTTGGTTTCACCAAAATTTCAGGAAGCTGAACCAACCTAACACGAACTTAAGAAGACCTTGCTTGATTTTTGATGTAGCGAGTTGAAAGAGCAAGTCAACGGGTATATCGTCAGAGCTAAATACCTATTTTTGGGTTGTTCTTGATATCAAATCCATGCCGTTGTCAGGTCACTGTACTCCGAATTTCTCAGTTCACATTTCCAGTTTTCCTCTGCCGATGTCTCCTGCCTACTAGAAGTGCCCAAAGCTCTTTTCAGAGAATTTGCCGCTTCTAATACACGACTGTTACCAAATGGATTTACTTCAGGTTCAAACTCGCACTGTAATTCTATTGTCTCGCAAACCTCTGAGGTGGCTTTCAAAAGCTCATGGAGGATACACTGGCAAGTTCTATAGAAACGATTTTCGTTCTCTTGATCTCGAAATTGAGTACGTCTCATCTCCTCCGCGGACCTCCGAGACCCCGTTTTACAAGCCTGGAGACGGACTCTGGTAGTTTCCAGGGCCATAGTGGAGCCCTTTAGTAGAGCTATCTGGTGATCAAGTGAATTTATTTCTGGTAGCTGGTGTTTTGATGATAAGGTTGCCGAAAGATCAACCCTAAAAAACTTCGGGGATCCAGAGGAACGGCTATATACACTGGAAGTATCGTTTGTGGGAATGACTTGTTTGTGGCTCTGAGAGTTCATTGCTATACAGTCTGCCGGGATCGAAAAAGAAGTCAATACAGATCAATCTCAGGAAACAGGCCGGAATATAAATACTCAGAACTTTTGAACGAAAATATTTCGTATTTTAAAAACTCAAAAATGACCAGCGTCTCCATAGCAGCAATATTATTAGACCAAAATGGTGTGATTATAATTTCCCAGGCTTTTACTTGCAGTTTACAGATCAGAACGAAGGAAATCATTCTGAGTGGAAGCATATTTCCAGAAACATGTGACACATACTGTCTATCTACCTTCGTGTTCCAGATGACCTACATACTTCAGGCTCGTCGAAGGCCAAATAACTTGAATATTTGTCCCCTCAAATGTTCAAATATTGATCAGGCTATGATAAAGCCAATGTGGCATCATTTGCACATTTCTAAAAGATGTTTTTTGGGGGCAAGGGACGTACATATTATATATTTGATGGCTAATAGAATAAATCCCACAATAGATGATCGTCTAAGTCAGGGTGGTACAGTACACACACACACACACACACACACACACACACACACACACAATTTCATTAACGCCCGGCGGCTGAGCCCAGAGGGCAACTATCACTAATCTACCAGTACATGCATATTTGGGTATACGCCGTGTCTCCTTGGAGCCCATACAGTATTTCCTTCCGTATTTGCCATTTCAGTTTTCAATCTCATGGTCGGTCCCTGTGGGTTAGTATTGGTTAGTAGACTGGCTTGAAGGCGATTCTTCACGATCTTATACATTAGTTGGCCTTTGCAAAGCGCTATAGGATAAGCCACAAACCGCTGGTTAAGATCAGGCAAATCAAGCAGGTTCACAGCGGACCTCCGGTATAGCTTGCATGAAAATCGTACCATCAATTTGTTCTCCAAGACGCGGAATCAAGATAAAGGGAGGTTTCTTCCAAAAGACTGCTGGGTTCATCATCCATCCCCCTTGCTCATGAAAGCTCTCATCAAGTCCACCGACAGGGACCCATCCAAAACGATCTTGCCACTCGCAAGTAACCTCGGTTGAAGGCGGAACGTCTATCCAGTCGAATTCAATTTCATGATAGCGGCTCTCCCCTGCCTCCCTCTCTGCCACCATATATATCTTCGCGCCTTCATCTAGGCCAATATAAATGTTTTGACACAACATCCTATCCTGCGATATTTTCTTCAGACAGGTATGGGCGGTAATAGGATCTGGAATTTCCCCCAAAAACATTGATTCACCATCGTCGCTATCAAACTTAAAAATTTGACCCAACAAAGATAAATGCGGAAGAAGATCATGAATTTGTATAAATGTTTCTGGGGGCGGCATGATGTTTGCGCAGGACTAAAGACTGTTTTTATAGAGCTTATATATCATCGGGACCTTATTGAAGAAAATCAGTCGTCGGGGTAGAAGCAGATTTCGCTATCGACTGTACAGTGAAGAAGCAAAACTTTATCCTCGCGGTACCATGTTATTTCGATATTGAAATACAAAGGTTGTGTGATTTATAGAAGTAAAAAGGACAAAAGAAGACAGACTAAACGGATTTCCAGGCTAAATTGTGGAAAAAAGGGGGAAAAACCTCGAAATTCAAGTAGCACTATTCAATTGTTTGTTCAACAATTTAACGCCAAAAGGAATAGACACCAAGGAGCCACGGAAACAGGGGCTGCCATATGACGGGAAGCGAAAACCTGTGCAAATATCAGAATCGCACTTTGCAGCAGAATATAGGGGTCCTACTTGTCCAATGCTCCAATTCATTCATTGTCTGAGCCAGAAGGCTAAAAATTAGAATTCTTTGCTTTTTTGACCATGGAGCAAAAACAGACTCTGTGGTGGCGAGATGACGAGAACGCCTTATTTTGGATGACACATGAGCCATTTTACAGCGAGCTTTGACAGCTTTTGAGAAAGATCGTAAGTTGGGAGAACTGAGGATTGCTTTCCAAATCTGATAATCAACGTTAAGCTTTTGATCAAAGGGTTGAGTTTCTAGCTCTAATAGAAATTTTTCGGCATTTCTCCAATCTACTTATTGTAAATTTCTAGACACGGATGAGAGATTAGAATGCACAAACCGTGTCTTTGATAGGTTGGGGGAGCGTCTGATTGATTGTATATCGATTTCATCTTTGCCGTGAACGATGGCAAGCATATGAAGCTCAGATATAAAAGCAGTTAAATTTTCGATACAAGAACCACAGACCGGAAACCCTTCTTAGGAGAGTACAAAAAACCTGGTTTATGTAAGAATTTCGCTTAACTGTTTGTTAATGCGTGAAGAAAGCACTGAATTATTCTGCTGTTGGCATCAAGTAAAAATAATAAACTTGTATCCAACAACTGATTTGAGCATATCTATATTTTAATTTACGCAATACTCTAGGTCGTCATGAACGATTGAAGAATAATCTAAATTCAAACGTAAAGGAACAAGCAACTTTCTCACTGCGAACATTCACGACCGTCTTGCAAGACCAGAGACGAGGGAGTTGGATTAGATCGACTCATTAATCGACCTGAAATGTTTTGTCTTCCAAGATACTGTAGCGCTTACAGACAAAATATAAAAAAAAAATGCCAAAATTGCGTTTACTATTTCTGTGCTCAATCAGAGCTGCAATCGGGCCAAACGGGATGAATGAAATTTCGAGCACAGCGTGGAAATAGAATTTGTGACTACCTGAGTACATTCAACATCTACTCTTTGATCCCAAAAGCCTTTCTTTCTTGACTATGCCAGAAAATTCGGCAAAACGAACTTTACGTCTTTTGCCACGATGGCAGAAGCAAACTCGTTGCGGAGGCCAGGTAGCATTTGAGTGGTCCGTCCGACCGAAGCGGTTTAACGCCTGCTGATTAGTAAGAAGTTCCTTTACTGAAGCTGGAAAGCCTCCTATTTTCTGATCTTCCAAAGAGCCTCTGATTACGATTGTAAAACTTTCCTCACGACTGGTGAGAGTAAATTTTACTTTTTTGCGATAGTAACCACATTCCATGCAGCCGTCGTCCTCGTCAAGACGACCTAAAGGTTGGCCGTTCTGGGTTTGAAAGAAAGCGTCCGGAAATGCGTCCTTCAACTGTTTGACCACAGCCCTAGGCTGGGTTCCCTTGCAAAGAATCGAACCATGACATAGAAGAGAGCCTTGTTTGAAAGCGGGGATGTGATCTAGCTCAAAAAATAGGAAACCTTTAGCCAGTAGCGCTCGTACTAGCTCGTCAGGCACAGAGAAATTTTCTTGGGCTAACTTCTCAATCTTGTCTACTTCATCTAGTCGGGGAAGACGTCCCGAAAACACATGATCTAGTCGGTGTATGTCTGCTTGCGCTTGAGTGGGCAGGAAGTTTAGCGTCTCAAAAAAACCTTGCTCGGCATCCATGGACGGAGAAGCCATGACTGCGCGGACCAAACGGGGAATGGCGCTGTCTCGTAGAGCGCGGGTGCATTGAGTCTCAGAATTGAAGAGCTTCAGCAAAGATCCGGTGCCTACTGAAAGAAGTAGATCTTGCTTTCCTGCATTTGGCCAAACCACCGAAGACTCCTTCAAAGTGATAGCGAGCGGATTGTTTGCCCTAACGCCACCATCTTGGAGTGAACCGAAGCCTGGCAGAGATTTCGTTTTAAAATACCTAATGATTAATTAATATTGTAAGTCATACCTGGAAGAAAAACTTACCAAGGAGCTGCGACACAACATCGAGCTCTGTATGAAACCGATGAGTGAGCATTCTTCCTGCCAAATATAGAATGTGAAAGATAATGCGCGTAAAATCCCTTTCAAGGTAATTCAAAGAGCCTTTTGGCGCGAATGGAATGAAATGATGGTGACCGAGTATTGAAAGTATGATAAAGGACTTACACCTGCCAGAGAAACGGATTTTCGTCTCGTGTTTTTGGAGTAAGAAATTCGTAAGACGCCCCACCAAGACGGTTACCAACGCCCCTATAATTAGCAAGAACACAAGCTTTACCATCTGATATACGACTCGTGATAACGGCAACCCTAGGACCCGGGCCGCAAGTTGTCTCGGAATCAAAAATTCGACGGGTTGTGCCAAGCTCTTCTTTGAGCACATCTTCCAAATTTTCAACGTCATACTGCCCGTCCGAGAGAATCCCTTTCAGGCAACTGATCCATGACATACATCTGGAAGATAAAGATTTGTTCGCAGGAACAGGCCAACGAAAAATTCTCTTTGCAAGCTCTGTGAATCTGTTGAAACTGTGCTCCGCGGAGGAATTATTGAAGATCTGATCCATTAAGTTCAGACCTCCTAGACGATAATTTGATTAAATATCCAATATGCTGTATTTTCCGGCTCACACGTACCTACGCTTGTACCACCGCAAAGATCAGCCACATCACCTAGCGAAATCTCGCCACCTAACCTTTGATGAAGTGACAAAAGAAGCCCAAGCTGGATGATTCCACGTATCCCGCCACCATCCAGACTGATAATCACAGGACCTTTTGTAGGAGGAAGTTGTCGAATTATCTGGTGGCTGTCACTGCCGCACAAGGGGCATCTATCGATGTCGAAATAATATTCTCCTTGACGACTAGGGCCACCAAATATGACGGCACAGGTGTCGCAAAGTGTGTGTCCACATGGCAGAGTATGCTCAGGGGGTCTACAAAGGCAAGAAAAGCAGGTTAATGTTGAATACAATCCACCATAGCGGCCAAAGAACTCATTCATGCTCGTTCGCCGAACCATGCATGACGTGCTTGCAGTCTGAATTTGCCCGGAGAAAATATCAAAAAAATGAAATACATCACTACTATCAAGAATGTATCCGGACATTGCGTGTTCTTCGAATGCCTGCTTCAACTCTTTATGGTAAAGCTCCCGGTAAACGTCACTTGGTGTGAATGCTTGTGAAATCAGCAATCAAATTAGAGATACCGTTGCCCTTGAAGGAGATGGCCTACCGTGCATTCCAGGTGGATAGGCATTCATAGCCAATGCTGACGCGATAAAAGCAAGCGCTCCATCTTCATTGGATCTACTGACGGATGTATCTTCTAGGAAAGATTTTATATGGGTCTTTGAGATCGAATTCATTCGGTGGTTCTCCCGTGCAATCGCGAAGCAGTCTATCATTGAAGATTCTTGTTTGCCTATTTCAAGCTCGAGAGTGCGCTCCCAAAGAGCATATAGGTGGTCAGCAGAAAATGCTGACCCGTTATCAACCTGTTGATTTCGAGCAAGTAAAAGCTTTTCCGAAAGCATACGGCGTAAAGGCTCGAATCTTGCGGTGGGAGAGAGCGCAAATCGATCGCGTAGATCAAGAACTGAAACATTCAATTCAATCTCCCCCTCCAGACAGTGTACAAGCCGTCCTATAGCTTTTGCAACTGCATTTCCAGGAGACTCCGTCAAAACCAAGATTACTTGCCTGTAGCTCGGAATTGGTCTCGATCCAATCGTTAGATTTCGAACAGGCTGTTGCAGAATCTCTCGCACTTTGCTAATCTGCGACATTGAATCTACGAAAAAGCACATGACTTGTATCCACGGTAGGATAAAATGAGAGACGACATGGGATTTTATATCTGCCATTGACCAACTCTGGGGTCGGTCAAGCGGGTATCGCCGCAGTTTCTCTGTAGGCCAATAACTGACGCTATTATAGCGGGGAATAGAAGCACCTGAAATACCACCTTCTGCACAAAGCACTGGCTGCCGAATCAACGAACTCTCAGTGATAAGATGTAGTCTAACGAAGCCTGATTGACATCTCCGTGTGATGTTGTTATATGGAAATAATGCTTGCAATGCTTTGATACGGGAAGTGTCCCCTGCAAAATACACAAACGAGGGAGGTTGAGAGTCGAAAGGCATATCGTCCACCAGTCTCTCTAGTCGACCTGTGTCAATCAGAGTGCAGCCTGAAGCCTCCGGTATCAGATCAAGCCACGACGCCATCTTTGATGGGGAAATCACTGATCAGTACGTAGAAACCGGGCTTGGAGATGAGGTGCTTGGTGAGAAAGAGAAATAAATTCGATATTTCCATGCCCTATTACTTGGTATTGATATATTACATGGCACTGCCCGCAGGTTCAAGCACTTGAATATAATTTGATCTAAACGCCCGCAGATAATTTTTGGAAGCTCTCAGACATATGCCGATTCTTTGGTATGCTCAATCAGAAGAGGGATTGAGCTTTGGGAACACTACCTTCGATTTTGAAACAGTCGAGTAGTAATTGCACAGTTATCAAATGTCATTATTGGATTATTCTACAAGATCCTTCTGGAAGACATACTTAAACGAGTCAAGATCTGCGCAGTTCGTCTCCAATAAATAGAAATCAATTATGAATATTACGGTTCCTCGAGCTTGCCGGAAGCGATCCGAGTCAGATCCCGTGGAAGTTAATGCTGCTGGAATGCAAGCGAATCAGCCAACAGATGGCTTTACCTGCACGCATAATATCCATGATACTAGATATACCAGAATGTTGAAAGAAGAAGCACAGATGGATTGGAGATACAATTTCTATGCTAACGCAGCGAACTGGATTCTTTTGGCTGGATATCTGGTCGTCCCAGGAACTTTCACCTCTTTGAATAATTCGGATAAGGTGGAAAAGACGCTACAGTCGAATGAAACTGGCCGAGTGATGTTAAAGAAACTACAAAACCCTCCCCTCCTCGTCATCGCTTGTTTGTTTCTTGTTGCGGGTGCTACGACTTTAGGATATCTATTCATTATGTTCAGAAAAACCTACTCTTGGTTGATAAACCGGATTTTCCTGTTAGTCATACCTGATCAAGTAAGATATGAGTTTTACGCACTGACACTATATTAGCCCAGGTTGCATGAATGCTGCTGCCGGACTTCTCACTACGCTTGTCAATGTCATGGCTACTCACTCCGGTGTTTGCTCAATTATGGCCATAATGACATTTGTTGTCACTAGTCTTACTTTTGTAGTTTGCCTTGTTCTTTTTATATGGTACAGATTTCTGAAATTGAAAAGAATTATGGATGAAGATATGGAAGTATCATCGGCTCAGGGCTCTGGATCCCTTCGGTGTTCAAATATGGAAAGCCCTGATCCCACGAGCCAGCCCCCTCCTTATTCATATGTGTCATTTCATCGCAAACCCCTGTTCGACCAGTGATTGAGTCAGAAGTGCCAAATTTAAAAGCTTCCTATCACTTCTCTCTGAATATAGAAAGCAAAATGGTCATTTGCGATGGAAATTCTAGAAATTGATGATTGACCTTGTTCTTTCATTTCATTGATATGTACCACGTGTATCTAGCTAAAGATCAGTGTCTCATATTCAAGAACAATATCTAAACTATCTTTCTCCATAAACAACCAAATGTACTGAGCTAATTGATTTTGTCCGTAACCTGATTTATGGGCCACCTAGAGCTCAAACTGTTTGTAGAACCTCATGCCGAGCAAGCAAATAGACAATGGAAGTTAAACTGGAAAATCATTCCAGTAATTGCAGCGGATGATTGAAAAACTATGACAAGAGAAGTGTTAAAATTTAATCGGAGTACAGCATCAATAGGCTAGCAGCTTTGAGCCATGATCAAGCTTCCAAATTTCAGTCATGTCGTATTTTCTGTCCATCTTCAAGGTGGGACAAAGGGACAACACCCTAGAAGGCAAATCCGACGGGTGCGATTTGGTAAGCTGATAAAAGCTGGCTTTTCTTGGAAGAATCTCGATCTGTCACTAATAAAAATACCGCACCAACATCCTTCGATTCAATTTTACTGTAGAATTTACTCTCACAGTTCGATCTAAAATTTCATATTCACTATCCCTATCTTCCATTCCATTGGAATAAATCAAATTGCTCGATTTGTTCAATCTGACCTACGAGAAACAAGTCAGAGACGTGTCGTGTATTTACACCCTTCATTCGCCCACCAGCAATCAGCATTCAAATATGCCTCCGCTACACAATTCAAGAGTCAGAGCTTACGAAGACGATGAACTTCTCCATTCGGGGTATTCGGAAGCGGGTTCGTGTTCGTTAGGGTTGGCAGCCGCCAGATGTGCATTTCTTCATATCTTGATGAAATTGATTCCGAGTACTCTATTAGCCATGTACGAAAGAGCTTCTAAGTGAATACTAGCGGCCAGATACTGACTACTGCATTCTTCACAGCGATATCGCGCTGCCCTTCATGTTGAATACCGATCTTCCGTATGTTGAG
The DNA here is from genome assembly GCA_020086695.1 of Penicillium sumatraense. Classification (NCBI taxonomy): domain Eukaryota; kingdom Fungi; phylum Ascomycota; class Eurotiomycetes; order Eurotiales; family Aspergillaceae; genus Penicillium; species Penicillium sumatraense. Next base: position 28,955 of record JAGIKU010002420.1, on the reverse strand, counting down.
CACGATGCTCATCTGATGCTAGGCATGTTAGGTGCCTTACTCTTCACATTTTTATTATCCGGATTTGTCATTTTCACACAACCGGACACGATGAGTGTTGGCAATATGATCAGGTATGATAGATTGATGAGACATTTCCATTGTATTTCTGTTCGACCTTCTCACTAGAAATAGAGATTGCTTTGGAGCGAGCTGGATAGGGATAATCAATATGGGTATTTACATCGGAAATCACTGCCCTGGGTCCGATAAGCACATTTCAATTATTTGTTTCTCGTTCACAATTTGGTCTTTCTTCTTATATCTCGGGTTGTATGAAATGAATGCTTGGGCCAGGGAAAGAGCAAATTTTGGGCTTTTCGTCGTATAGCTTCAGATTGCTCTTTTGGAGCTATTTTCTTTATCTACAAGACCAATCTTTCCTTCAGACGTAGCTCGTAGCAATGATTTTTAACTAAATTAACTCAATATCCGCCATAAGCAATAGCCGCGGAGAAAACAGCCAATTTCATTGCTTCCCCGAAGGCCTCGCCAAAACCCGCCCACTGCCCAATCCCACCCGCGAAAACCCAGGGAAGAAATGCCTGGTCAGCTTATGGAGTGCATTCTCAAGATACCACATAATGCAATGAGCAGTACTGGAGTTGTGTTAGCTCATGTTTTATGCCAAAGTCCGCCTCGATGTAAATGGAGGCATATATTATCAAATTTCAGGTCTGAAATGGTTTCCAACATAAACAAAAAATGCTGTATATTTTCAAGGCCCAGCGTTATCGAGATAATTCCAGTCATTTTTTTCTCGTCGGCAGACTTCAAAAAAAGGAGGATTCGGAACGTGTAAGTTTCGGTGAGCATCTGGATTATAGTCAAGGGGGGTTCGGTGAACCGTAGGCTGGGCGCGAAGCTTCTGTAAATTATCAAGATCAGGAATACTACAAACCTGCATAGTTGTTCTTACCATTTCATCGTCCGTTGGGGCTTCCATTTCAGGGTTTGAGCGGTATGTGTATATTCTTCCATTTGGCATTTCCATAATTAACCAGCTTCGAATAGAGTACAAGCACCAAAAGTCATTATGGCGTCGTAGTAGATTGTTTCGACGCTTCCGCAGCTGTTCCTGCTTCACACGGCTCATGGTAATTGTCATTTTCTTGCTTAACGATTGCTTTGGAGAGTGGGAGATGCCAATCCTAGGCTAATCATCGAGGGCATCTCATGAAGACGACATTGCACAATTCTGACGGACCCGATTATTTAATAAGATATGCTGGAGATAATAATGAGGCCCGCAAATTTTGCAACTTTTCAAATCGCCAAGATACTAAATTCAGCCTTTGAAAGATATGGAAAACATACCAACATGCGCGATTGGAGCTTGTCTGTCTGCGCGTGAAACATATACGAGTCAAATTTAGACAAATATAACCCAATTCTTAACTGCAAAGATATGAGATCCGCTTACAAGACGTTAGATCTTCCAATTAGGGTTCTGATCCAAATTTAAGATGTGATCTTTGTATCAAAATTTGTGAATGATTTTCCGACTGACCCATCTTTGGTTTTTCAAATGAGTTTTTGTCATGTTGAGAAAGGTGCAGAAAATCACCTTATATATCCTTTTATTACGAACGCTTTGTCTCCTTCATTGCAGAGTACCTGGTAGCTTAATAAAGTCCACGGTTAGCGTTGTTGGTCTGAAAATCACTTGGAGATGATGGATCGTGCGATAATCTCACCAGCTATCATACCTGGACAGCCCCAGCTAATGAAACAATTATCTTGCTGTCTATGTGCAGGTAGCATGAATCATAATTATGAAAATAAATGCGATGAAAGGCTCCAAAGGGCAGTCTTTTCAGAGCCGATTTTGCCAAAAGAACTTGTGTCAGCTGGCTCTAATAGTCAAAGAAGGCTGCAGAAGCAGTTGATGCCTACTGTGAATGCGCGATTATCTAAGCCCAGAGAAGCTTTGAGCTGCAGAGAGATCATTAAAACGGCTCGTTCTATCCATGTTCGAAAACGAGATTTTAAATTATCCATGTCAAACAATTTGAGCGCCTGGAAATCAATGATTCAGAAATTCAAAAAGATATCAAGCTCAGATGCTACGAATAGAATTATCAAAATCTTTTTGGAAAGCTTTACCACCCAGAATATGCTCACTGGGGAAAGCCAGCTCGGAATATCTGGGCACAAATTGATTAATGAAAGATCTCACAAGTTGTTGAACAATTCAGCCATTCTTCATGAAACCAACAGGCCTCTATCAACTGAAAGTACACAGTTCGAATCTATTTTTGCCTACCTTGCAAAAATTCTTATAGAAGCAGGGAAGGCAGAAATGGGCCTCGGAAATCTTGAGAGCGAATCGTTATTTTTGTCTTGCTTTTCCGACTCACAGAAAAGAGAATTGGCCCACAAAACAAAGTCAAAGATGAGGAGCGTAGCGTTTCGATTGTTGAAAAAGACTCTGAGAATTGGAAGATGACAAATGAAAAATGGGCGATTCGGTCGAATCTCTTGTCCGCTCAAATCGCAGACCAACCTACAGGCCTCTTTAATTTCCTGTAGTAAACACCTTTCCAAGACAAGATCAAATTCAGAATCGAATAGAGATTTCAGTAACAATGGAGTTCGAGGGTTATTTGAGCTCCATGGTCCTTGTGAAATTTCAATGAAAATCGTTGTCCAAAGAAATGCGCTATCAAAATTGAGTAATTGAAGTAGACAGTGATATAATGCATATAGCTTTGTTTTAGAAGCTCTCAAGATAATCTTTGGGTATTATTATAACATTTAATGAAAGCCGTAGGGCGCAATTCTGCTCGTAAAAATAGGATGCTACATTAACATCCCAATCTCTCAAAAAGGACTTTTCACTTCAGTCAAACAAGTTTCTAATGCGGTTCTGAATGATAAAATACCACATTGGCACGATACTGAGACGCTCATAAGCCCCCACCTGTCACTTTGCTTGCGTCGCTCCTGGAAGCGGGGAGAATAGGACATGAACGCTATAATAGGTATTTCAAGTCCAATCAATTCGCGACGGCCTCCTTAAACATCAAAGACCCAATCTCAAACAGCCATCTGACAATGAGTGACCTTGACTGGACAACGATTGCAAATAACACCTCTTTGGTCCACCAGAGGTCATCAGTCGACTCTAGCCCGGCGCCTCCCGATACAAGTATTTCAAGCTCAACAGTATTTCTAGAGATCAGCAACCGAATGCTAGAGCTTTCAAGCTCACTAGTCCGCCCAAGTCAGATCGAGTCAAACACCACCACTACAACAATATTAGATCCTAGTTCAACACTGTTCACGACTATCCGCGAATCAATTTCAAAGCATTCGAGTTCAGAACTTTCTATGGATCTAACAGACTCCATATCGATGGCAGAGATGAATTATTTCACCCCAACATCGTCATCAAGCGCAGATGATTCTAGTCCTACACTTTCTTCAAGGGTCAAAAAGCCGACCACGACGTTTTCGATAAGCCAGCAAGATTCTGGGTTAGAGCCGTACTCGAGTATTAGCAACTTCAGCTCGAAATCTTCACTTGTCGCAACTGATTCGAGTTTGATACCGGTTTTAGGGATAAGCACAAGCCAGATATATTCGGCAGCTTCACAGACCACGCTTGAATCAATCTCAAGGATAACTATCAATGATCTCAACTCAAATCTGTCGGGCAATACTAGTGACACAAGCTCAGCGACTTCGTCGAGTATAATCACAATCGATTGGGCGTCGACGACATCGATCAGCACAAGCGACTCGGTATCATCGTCGTCAGATGAACTCGATGCCAGTTCAGCACCATTTCCAAGCGTAAATGACTCAAAACCTATGCCTTCATCGAGTAAAACCACAATCGATCCGGATTCGACGAAATCGATCGGCAGAAGCGACTCAGTATCATTACTTTCGACTGGTGAAATAAACGCCAACTCGATTTTGTCGCTAAACACAATAATCTCTAGCTTAACGCAGCTGGGAAACATAAAAAATACAGATCTTACACCGTTCTCTGCTATCACCGAATTCAGCTCAGCCTCACAACCTGCTACAACTAGCGCAAACTCAATCCTTACCTCCGACACCACTGGCTCCGGCTTAACGCCGTTACTAATTACAAGTGACTCAAATACTGTGGCAACAAAGGCCATGGCGGACCAAATCTCAGCGGCGGTTATGAGTGACCCAAGCCAAGCAACTCCCTTGGATGTGACTGACTCAGGTAAGTAAATCGGTCGAATTTCGTTCCAGAGCTTGAAAAGAGCCTACTGCCTACAAATTTCTATTATTAACCGAAACTTTGATCAAATCTTCAGCTACCACATCTTCAAACATTGGAATCTTCTATCCCGAGCCTTCCGATCAAGTACCCTTAATTTCGCAGTTTAGCCGTTCAGATGCAGTGCTCCCAGAAACTGTGACACGCCATTTGATGAACGGAATGAGGCCGGATCCGAAGCCTTCCTCTGAGCAATCACTATCGGGTGCACTTTTGGAGTCAAACACGATTTATTCTTTATCTCAAAACAACCCGGCATACCACAGACTCAAAGAGGAATACTCCGTCATAAAAACTAATACTTTCCACACTGGTCTTTTATTAGAAGCAGATCCAAATTCCCAGCAAATAAGTACACCATCGCGTGGAGACGCAATATTGACAGGGGATACAAACTCACATTTCCATGCCGCAGAATTTTCAACTTCAAAGTTTGGGACAGAAGATCCAACTGAAACAGGGCCATTCCCAACGATGGATATGGCACAGAAAGGGCAATTGGCCCGAATAGATGGAAGTGGGTCTTCAATGGCTCTTCATGGGCAGACCACAGGTGTACTAGTTGGCACGGTGATTGCCGCGATTTTATCTTTTGGGGCGATCTTTTATCTACACAGGAGGTGCTACCACATATTCTTTCGCCCAAGAAAAGAAACAATCTACATTATGCATGATCATTTCGGAGATTCTACCTATGAGTCCCCGTACAGAGAGATTTCCCGTTTTTCAGAGGAGTCATGAAATGCTCAAGCGCTGCCTGCTATGTTTAACCCTGGTTGAACAGAAATTCATTGCCTTTTGCTATCCGGGGAATCTCAAAACAAGTGCATGATATAATGGGGCTGTCAATAATTATATAATTATCGTGGGAAGGGGAGAATGAAATGTGGAAATCTTGATATTACGATCTGAAGAACTTGGACAATATGTACTGATTAATAGTAGAACTTCATCTCGAGAGACAATGAGTTTTGATACATTATGTATCCTCAGAACTTGATCGTACGATGTTAAGATATTCCAAAAATGAAAGCTGCTTAATTTTTCTTGAAAGATACATGTCAGTGATTTCTCTATGTATCGCGGCGATAATCAACGAACTCAAAAAGTCTTGATCATGCTGGTCTATATTGCAGTGTAATTTGGCTTTCGACGCTTTGATTTTAAATGGTAGCTTTCAGATCTTGTTTCCAATATCTATCTCAAAAGGGGCAGAGAAATATGACTTCTGACGTTGACGATGGCTACCAAAATCAGCTAAATATTGTTCTCTTCAAGGGTTCTAGCATCATCTTCCCCCTATTACGTCTTCGCTTTCCCACGAGTACCATAATACCATATAATGCCATTTTTCAACACCATTCTCCCTTATCTTTTTTCTAGATAGCCTTTTGATCAAAACTTTCTCCCCTGTTTTCGCACGCTAATAGAGGCTTCGTTAGGCCAGAGACTCATTATAAGGGTCTGAAAATGGGCTTACTCCATTCAGGCTCTCAACATCATCTCCACTCTCAGAACTCTGATCTGAAAAAAAAGCTGATTCAGAAGTTCGCTCCGAGTCTGATACTATAAAATCCCTATCTTCACTATTCTGGGATGGAACATACTCGGATTCCGAATCCGAGTATGTCAGATCAACTTCATCTTTCTTGAATTGATATGGATCTATATCAGAATCATCTTGACCATAAATTGGGGTTGACATTTTTCCTTTGTCGGGTAGAGAGAATATGTGTTGGAGTAGTAGAAGAATCACCGTCAACTTATAGTGCTGCAATTAAGGACTCGAAAAACGCATACTTTTCATTATATGAGTCTGGGATGGCCATTTTAAACCCTGCGGAAGTTGAGGGGGGTCTTTTTGAGACATAATTTTACCTTGTTCCAGAATCCAAATAATGGAAACATCATAACTGTCATTGTCTGACATGCTTCTCTACGTCTCAGGAGAACGAATGATCATCCGTATTGTTTCCCGGGTAAATTAAAAATCATCAATGGGGCCTCTTTAGTAAAGAAAACCCAGGTAGTCTTTTTGCTGAGCCTCCTGTATCATTATCACGCTTTATGAAAATGAATGCCTACAATAACAATTAAGATCTTTATCTAGAATTTTTCGCTGCTTGGGACCTCCTCAAATAATCCAGATTCGATAATACATTTACTTTAATTTGCGGACAACAATTGGAACTTCGACAGAATCGTGATATCCGTCCTCACATATGGAACTCCTGACTATCTATCAAACTTCCCGGTAAACCGATTGAGGAAGAATAATTCATTCAATTCTAGAGAGGGTCTCATTTTGGGCTTAGTCCAAAGAAGGTATAACAGGAAATATCCTGTTGATTATATTTACAATATGATCCGCGAGATATTTTGCCTTGAAAAACATCGAAAGTTAAACTGAATACCTCATGCCTTTCCGCAGTTTGGAGCTTCAGGAAAGCTCATCCGTGACACAAAATTCAATGGCTATGTCTATTATCCTAAGATGGGCCGCAAGTATGAGCAAACTACATTCAGCTCAATTACGGAAATCCTATTCCTCTCGCGAAAAATACGTTCGTGAACTTGAAAATGAGAATATTGACCTTCAAGTTGCTCAGCTGCAGCTATTACAAGCGCGAAAAGACCGGCAACATTTTTACGCAGGCACAGAGTTGATGATGGGCTTTCAGGCACAAAGGCTTCTCGATATCCAAAATTTGGATCACCCCAGGAATGAATATTAAAAAAATCTGGATTTTTTTCTTCTACTTCAGATAATGTTTAGACTTTGGATATCAGGAAAGTGTGCCTTCAGGCCAAAGACATCGTATGGAGTGAGCAAGGAAGGGATATATTGTATAAATGAATGTATTACGAAAGAGGATTTGTGAAAGTATGGTTCTGCTGCCAACAATAGATCTGGTTTATCATTGTCTAGCCTGTATTGATCTTCAATATAAAGTGTACCGTGGTGCGAAATCGTTTCGTCTGTGTTGCATAGAATACTAGTTAAGCATATAACGATCATTGCTCGGCCCGCCTTCTTGACGAAAGACTGTAGAAGTCATGTGCTGTTTTGGCTTGCAAAACCGGAAAAGAAAATTATATGAAAAAGCTGAATATTTGGCATGCGCACTTCCAATCAGGAGTATTTGAGAGTCGGCTATTATTAGAGTTAGTTCTTAAGTCTTTTTGTTGGAAGAAAAGCATATGCAGTGGAACAGCTTTTTCTTATGAAATGGCCCAGGGATGCCGGAATGATACATTATCACCCATTTAAGTCTGCACACATAGTGGTAGTGGAACGAGCTCAAGAATCATATCCCAACAATGAATGATCATTATCGATACATGCCACTATTCGGAGCTACGGCAACGCCACTTGCTGAGGTGATGTTGGATGACTTCCAACCAAACTCGTGCACTTGGTTATTGTTTAACTTAATACGAGATACTTAAAAACTAACTTGATTTATGCTATTAACCGGCTTGATTTATATCCCAAGGTATTTCGCCAAAGGTGTTTAGAAATTCAGTCTCAAAATCCGCAACAAATGGGGATGGCGGATTTCCAACTGGAAATGTGGAAATAATCGTGTCATGACCCAAAAGATCACTTGCGTTCAGGCCAAATGTATCCTGAAACCGGTCAAAATGATCAATATTTTCAGAAAGGTAGGAAAAAAAATTGAAAAAGACACATCGACGCACAAATCCCGTACTAACCCTTGCGTCCATCCAAGTTTGAGATAAAGAGATTCTGGACAACGCAAATCTATCCGCTTCGATAGAATCGGTAAATGGCTTTCCATACCTCCTCTCAAGATTCACATCTTTTAGACTGTGGGGTGGGAAAAAGCTCGGTCTATCCGGAAGGGTTTCAGGCTCGTTGAACTGGACATTAATCGGAACTTCGAATCCGTAGTTGTAAGCCAGAGATAAAAGTTGGCGAAGAAGGAGAGAAGAGTCTAACTGGGATTCTCTATCAAGACCCAGTCGCATTGCTCGCTCTACGTCTTCAATTTTCCTTGGGACACGTCGATAGTGGTCTTTTTTATCAGTTAGCTCAAAGGCATACTGGGAACTAAACCTCCAAAGATCGAGAAGTTTTTGCTTTGATGATTCAACCTGGGATATTGGTGAACCTGGTGCATTAAATTGACGGAAACAATGGCTTAATAAAACTTTATCTATCGAATCTCCTCTTCCGAGTGGAGAGAGGCACAATTTCCGCATGGCTGCCTGAGTGACTTCAAGAAAGAGCACATCCTGGAAGAAGGTAGTAAGTGTGGGAATGATAAATGGAATATCTCTCAGTCGTCTCCATGCTAGCTCTCGGTCTTGAAATTGCATAGATTGAAATAAATTTCCATTTTCCCATTCGTTTTCAAGATATCGCAAGTCTTCGGATGAGGTTGCAGGGGCACGTGATTGGATAATCTTCACCGTAACAGTATCTATTCCAGGGAGTAGGCTCCTATCATCTGCTACGATATACATGAATGTTCGTCTGATATGCTCGAGGTAGCAGCTGATGGGCTGTGCTTATAGTGGTAAGTGAAAGCTCTTTCTGACTTCTCATAGTGGCCTTTCGAGCGTGACTTACTTCCTGACATTTCATCGCATTGATCTTATGAAGCACTCCAATCCTCAAACCTTCCCATATACCTGTTATTGGAAGTAGGGAATCGAGTGCATTGCGGATAGTGGGACACAGGGCCCGCAAATACTTGGGTTTTCGACTCCCAGACTCGGCGCCCAGAACAGCCCACCAGTAATCCTCTGCGACTTTGTTGTGCACACCAGTCAGTACTCCCTGATAGAAACGGATACTGCGATATATTTGACCGTCTGAAGGCCGGTTATCGTTAGTGTAGCTTTCCTTGATTGTTCGAAAAGCCTCGTTTTGAGCTGCAATATCGTTATCTGCATAATTTAGTTAACGAGGCTTTGATGGGTCAAGCTCATTTGTCACTTGCTGGCTTCTGAAACGTAGACTTCGACTATCCACCACGGATCCGCTATATCAACCTGCTGAAAATATTTCTCGGCCGCTATTATAAGGCTCTTGCGATCTAATGGAATGAACATGTATCCTGGAATGCATGCAAGTTGAGGGAGATCCAGATCTGGAGCCAGAGTTGGCTCCTGAAAAAAAACCTGGGATTGCCAATGCGTAGAGTCTACTACAACCGGCACATGGAACTTTTTGTCAAGCCGCAGACACCCTTGAACTTGCAAAAGCCGGCTGATACGGTGACTATTTCGACCGTCATCAAGTAAGCGCCATCTCTCTTTTCCCGCCGACAACTCAGAGAGCCGAACAACTGCATTTCCTTTATAATAGAGGCTCTTGCAATTCAGATTCCGTCGCTCTTCAGACTCTACGATTGACTGTTTGATTCTTTGTGTGAGTTTTCTTGTTTGTCTTCGCCGTAGTCCTGACCTAGCGGGCATATTTTGTAAAGTCAATAGTTAGATAGCCTATTGATATACTGAAGGAAAGTTTCGTCTGTAGCAAAGATATATCCTTCTTTTATGTTGATAATAAGGATCTGGAGCCAAAAGCGGCGGCAGTGAGTAACTGCGGTGGATTCAGAGCCCTCAGAATTAGGTTTAGGGAGTCTGGTCTAGGTGAACTACGAGGAAAATAACCGCCCATCATTCCTTTAGGCACATAGAATCGTACGCCGCATCCAAGAGCTAAATTCTCATGACATATGAACATCTTGAGTAATGTCTCAGTCCCTCAAATAGCTGTTACCCTTCCTTCTCCTACAATATCCCACTGCTTAAAAAAGCAACGGGGCATCCAGCCAAACATTGAATGGTCGATTCGTATCTCCTATTTTCTCAAGCACAGACCAAACTCCCGAGGAACCCATGGAATCTAATTCATGTCAGGTACTCAATGGCCATTTCAATGCTGGGAGGATCGTTCCACAGCCAGTGGTTTCCGGTGGACAGGTGGATCGAAACAATGTAACCACTTACATAATTTCGCAAATCCCAGTCTGAATAAGACTAGTTTTTTCTCTAGCTTCTAACTATTGCACTGGATACAGAACCAAGTGATATGGTTATCTAGACATTCTCGCATACGTCTGTCAAGTGTACTGGGTGGCATCTGAGACAGATTCTTCTAGCATTTCGAGTTGATCAAATCGCCTAATTTTTTTTGGATTAATAAAGGTTTAAAGTAAACTCCCTTGAGAAGGCGAGATATTACAAGTTGGTAATAAATGCTCAATTTTACTGGGTTCCATTCTGATAGCGCAATGTTCAGTGCCGAACGAAATTCTAAGATACGTGAGGGCTTTAATTCATGTAACCCTAGGGGCCCTTATAAGAAGTCTTTCATTCACTTTGCCACGATGGGAGATTGCACCTCTCTTCTTCAAAGTCTGCTGGAGATCGTTTGTCCGGTGGACGATCGTGATCAGAATAAACGAACACCCCTCTCTTAGGCCGCATAAAATGGTTCTCTGAGCGCCATCAAACTTCTGCTGAAAAATGGAGCGGAGGTCAATTCTCTGGATGACGTGTACGTGTCACCCTTGTCGTGGTTGGTCAAGCCGGTGACCCTACAATTAAGGGTCTTCAAGCGACCAGAAGATACCTCAAAGAGAACGGTGCAACTACGAAGGGTGCAAAACGCGGATGGATACTTAATAATTTGGGGCTCGTGTGAGCATAGGGATGAGTCTACCAGTAGGAAAGATCTGTTTTACTGTAGATATAGTCGTACATGGCCTTCACATGGATTGTTGAGAAAGTTTCAATATGACAAAATATTGTGGATTGTGGGGCCGTTGACTTATGGCCATTAAATAGAGTATTAATTACTCCGCAAAGAATGCTTCCTTTCCCTCCAGACAACTCACCTTATTTACTCCGTTGAAAGCGTCTTTGAGGTCGAATGCGATCAGGGTCACTACCTTGTGCTTGTACCAGGCTTGGTCGACCGCCATGGATAGTACCAGTAAGGCTTGCTCGGTAGTCCTACCCGGGCTTCCGAGTGTATAGGGTGTGTGTGTGTGTGTGTGTGTGTGTGTGTGAAATCATTTATGTATCGATATAGTATATAGTATGATGATGGTTTATCCCGGCCTTCAAGAGAAGTGTAGATTAGGTAAGAAAGAGAGGGTTGGACTAGATTGGTGTTTGCTGGGTAGATACAAGATTCATCCTTGGAGTTCTCAACTGCTAAGAAGACCGCGAGAAGTCGTAAATAAGACTGTAAATTTCTGTAGCTTCCCAAGATCTCCACCATGAAAGATGTCAAGATTATCGCGGATGAACAACTATTACTCCCGGTCTTTTTCCAGCAAGTATGCGCTTCTTTCTGTACGGAGAATCTAAAAAAATTAATTTGTACTGGGGTGAAAGAAGCCGGGATCCGCTCACAATACAGTACGTTCCGAAACTGGCGCAACCAGCTACACTCCTCAATTTACTTTCTTGTGTCTTGGCATAGGACGTACTAGCCTATATAAGGGAGTTTTCCGGGGCCCTCTGTAAGGACCGCTTGTATCAATTTGTTCGTGAAATACATAGTATTTTCAGATGTGCTTCAGATTGTGAACTTAGTACATCTGGCAAGTATTTTCCTCTGCGGACTTACCAGAATTCGCCAAAGATTCAACGAACTCTAGTCACAAAATACTGCTGGTCCCTACCGATGAACATGCCAGTTATTTAGGTGTATTTTAGCACCCATATATATAAGAACCTAAAATTAGGAGCAGGAAGCTATAAAACCTTGCACGTAACGTTTCATGTTGCAAGTAGAGCAACAGCCAAAATGGCGAAGTGCCTATAACTCCTGCTCTCCTAATTACAGCTCCTCTGCTACGACGGCTTCACTGTTTCCCAGGAGACATTGTGTGCCAATAAGTTTGAATATCCAGCTACAAGAGACTCACTACTGCTATTACTATGATAGTATTGTGGATGCTATTTGAAATCGGCCGACCGACCCGTACTTTACTGTTCAAACCAAGAAATATTTTGTGACAAGTCCAGGACTAACTGTCGCTCTTTCGTACCTTGTCTAGCCCGCTTTTGGGCTAGGACAGTGCCGCATGGCAAAAAGAAGCAAAAATGATCAGCTGGATGTCCTCGGGGTGAAGGTGATGTACTGGAGGTGAGCCTAGTGCGAATCAGAAGTCTTCAAAAACCATGTGGGGCTGATTTCTTTGTTTGCTATCGTCCCACGCCTGCCGCTAAACACTGGGGCAATTGCGCCACCAGGCGGGTTTCTTTGTTTGACAAACATTTCAGCAAGAATAAAAGGATTCAATAAACAAAGAACAAGCACTATAAAATCTAGTAGGCCTCCCTCCCCAACCATCCTCCCTCCCCAACCATCCTCCCTCCCCAATCATCCTCCCTCCCCAATCATCCTCCCTCCCCAATCATCCTCCCTCCCCAATCATCCTCCGTCCTCCACCCCCCCGGTACAAACTTCATTGATTGATAACAAGGAAAAATGTCAGACAATCGGGGCTTTCGGGCACTTTTACCTGCTAGAGGGGAGGATTCTCTTAGACCACAGGTCAGTCCAGAGCAAAAAAAAGTGAGAAGGGTATCTGTAGCGTGTGAGGAGTGTCGAAAGAAGCGGGTCAAGGTTTGAAAACGACGCCAACGTTGCCAGGTATATAGCTAAGGATTTTCAGTGTTCTGGAGAGATACCCTGCACTCAATGCACAGAAAAGGCTTGCAGCTGTGTATTTGACCCTCGTTCCGATCGCCGACGCCGAAGCCATCTTCTTGAGTTATCTCAGCTTAATCGAGTCTTTGAAAGCACCATATTGCAACTACGACATGGAAATAACGACGAAATCAATTCTTTCATATCCACGATACGCAGTTTTGAAACGGACAATGAAGCGATTTCACATCTCACAGGCAGAAACGGATAAAGCTATACTTTGGAATGGTCTCCTTGAGCATATATGCAGTCCATATAGCAAATGAAGAACATCATATGTAACGTAGGAGAGAAAGGTCATAGTTTTCATACAAGATCCCTAGATCATAATTTACGTCTCAGAGAGCCACAGTGCAATGTAATCTAGAAGAAAGAGACCCAAAATGCAATTGCTTTAAGTGAAACCTCATCTGAAGACAAGATAAGGTGTCGCCTTCCCATGCAAACTAAAGACGCAAGAAAAGGGGTGGGGGAAGAAAACTCGTCACACGCAGGATATTATGTATCGATAGAATCAATTCGCTAGCCTGAGGTAAGTTGGCAACCGATAACCGATCAGATTGCCATATATATCTCCATATCGTCAATACGTTGAGCACAGGGTAGCGTATTTTTGGAAGGTGACGCTTGGTATTGAGCTGGCTATGGAAGATTGATATTCCGGATCTAGGCCAAATACAGCTTAGTGCATATTGGCGGCGGGGCTAAAAAGTTACTCAAAGAGTAGAGGCAGTTGCGCCAGTTTCGGGACAAACTTTAACATTACTTAGAGCATTTATCTTACAAATCTGCTGTAAAGGCTATTCTCCATGAACAGCTACTGGCGAGAGTGAGGACACTCCTCTAAAAAAAGGGACGTTGGGGGAAGGGGGGCATACTCCCCTAGGGCTCCGAAAGGAATAAAGGAATGCGAATATACGGCATATTCATATTCGCAGAGTGCGAATATGAATATATGAATTTTTTATTCGCGCGAATAAACGCCTTATTCATATTCGCATTCATATTATTCATATCGTGAAATTTCTTCGCATTAATACATTGTCCGGTACAGCGGTTATCGTATTACCGAAATGCGCTGAAAGGTCGATTTCACAATGCCATGGATTCATTAGCAACGCTGGACTGTGAATCTCCGTTGCGAACACATGTTGGAAGGTCAAACCTGTTATTATAGGTTCTGACCAGTATTAGGTGCCGTATTTGGCACTTTTTGAGATATGGTACTCATTTGTAGATGCCTACTTTTAGAAATCTGACTCCGGCCACGAAGATCCATGAGCATTATATATATCCAAGAACCTGATTGCGAATCAATTTGAAAAATGAATTGAATAGATCTGCTCACTCGCCTGATTCAAGCTCGATCCATTTCAAACTCCGTCCATATACTAGTCCTGAGAAACGGCACGTGAAAACGCGTTTGCCTCAATGATACAGAGCCTTAGATGGCCCTGGCTGCATTTGTTTACGTTCAAAATCATCAATATCACGTTACAGAGAAGACAAAAGAGACCTATCAACTTTCCACGTCAAGAAGAGCATATAAAGCCCGAAAATGAATGGGCGTGTTAACAACCTTCCTATCCTCAAGCTCCCTATCAGTTTCTTACCCTAGCCCAGATAGCTCAAGGTATGTTATACATCATCGTCTATACCGCTTTGATATACTGATACCAGGAAATAGTAGCATGTCATCTACGCCCGAATTGTCCATGCGGAGGACGCGTGGTCTTCCACGTCGGGACTATAATGCTCTACACAATGGCCTGGTTTCTTCGCCTTCACAGCAATCTGAGGAATCTATCTGTGAAACAGGACGCCTTTACTCTCCCGAGCCCTCTCCATCTAGGGACCTGGAAGACACACCTCAATCGAAGCGGTCTTACTCTTTGCTTAACTCCTCACCTTCTCCGCTTGATCCTGCCTTTTCAGAGAGCAGGAGCGATACGAGTAGTCCGCACCCGTATAAAAGACGAAAGCCCAAGTCATATTCTAGTTGGACTATTGAGCACTTTTGGACCACACATCTGGATAACACTTGGTGTCGGCAAGGTGGCCCACCCAAAAAAGACCGACTGCTGATTTGTAAACATTGCAGCTGGTCCTCCAGAGATTCAGCGCGCTATGGTTCCACGTCGAATTTGTTGGTGCACCTCCAGACCAAGCATCGTATCAAGTCTGGGGCCGACTCCATCTTCTTGCCCGCGGTTGAAGGAAGCCTCGACCGGTTCTTGGAGTCCCCGAGAAAGAAGGCTGGTGTTGAAGAAATGCTAGTTCGGTGGGTCATTCAAACAAGACAGCCTTTTACAGTGGTAGAGCATCCGGCTTTTAGGGCACTCATTGAAGCAACGGGGGCCACGCTGCCCATCAAGACGGCGGATACTCTCTTCAACCGAATCAAGGAGGAATTCCATTCAAGGAGGGCTTCCGTGAAAGAGGTGCTCGCGAGGAGTAGTCGCACACTGGCTTTGTCCCTTGACGTTTGGACGTCGGAAAACCAGATTCCGATCATGGGTATCATTGGTCATTGGATCTCTCCCGAGTTTGACAAGCGCGATGAACTTCTCGAGTTCGCCGAAATCAATGGACCACATTCTGGAGAGAATCTAGCGGGCGTTGTGTTGAAGATGCTTGACGAACTGGACATCGCGCCAAAGCTCCTGACCATTACAGGGGACAATGCAGGCAATAATGGAACGCTATGCGATAGCCTGCACGATCAGCTCCTCAAGAGGTATGATAATGACGATGACCGATTTCGCATTAGGCCTCTCATGCGGTTTCGTGGACGACAGAGCTTCATTCCCTGCCTTGCCCATATCCTCAACCTGATTTGCAGAGATGTGTTAGCTTCTCTAAGGGCTGGTTCGGCTCGAGAAGCAAAGGCGATACTGGATGACATGGCCATCCATTCTAGAGCAGCATTCAACTCTCTTCACAGCACAAAAGGAGCTATCATGAAAGTCCGGCTCCTGACGCTATGGATTGCCCGTAGCCCACAGCGCCGCCAAGATTGGAAAGAAGTGTCACCCGGCAAACAAGTCAGTTATGATGTTGACACCCGATGGAATTCGACTTATATCATGATTCAGGATGCACTTCGGCTGCAAACTCAGCTCGGACAATTTGTTCGGATACATCCAGAAGTTCAGGCTCTTCAGCTTACCGCTGACGAATGGTCGACACTTCAGCAAGTAGCTAAGATCCTCAAGCCGTTCTGGGATCACACAAACTCTGTCTCGAAGACTTGCCCAACAATTGTGGAAAGTCTACCAATTTACTGGAGCTTGGACGACTTGTTGAATGATGTTCGAAATGCGGAGGGAGATTTTGAAGATGTGAGTATTGAAATTCGCGATGCAGTGGAAGGAGGGATTCGAAAGATGAACAAGTTTGCTAGAAAAATGGACGACAACCTTCTTTACTATGTGGCTTCTGTTCTGGATCCGCGCATCAAGTCGTCTTTGATTGTGTCTCAAATGAGCGAACAGGATTCAGGGTTTATCGTTTCTCAAGTGCGGGATTTCTTAAAAAAGGAGTATCCCCCAGAGCCATTGGTTTCCCGGGAAGTTGACCTACCACGTCCACCGGGGATGTCAGAAACAATGTGGAGAACTCTGCGCAAAGTCCAGCCATCCAAAGAGGCCTCTTTGTCGGATATTGATAAGTATTTGGATTCCCCGCCGGTCAACTGGTCCCACCATATGATCGGCGATGCAGACACAGAATGGGTCCTAAAATGGTGGAAGGCTAACGCGTTCAATTTTCCACTCATGGCAAAAGCTGCTCGCGACTATCTCCCCATCCCTTCGGCAGAGGTCGGGATTGAACGCGAGTTCAGCAGCGCTAGAGATGTCTTGGGTCTTCGAAGACACTGTCTGAACGCGGAGACTATGCGATGGTTGATGCTCTTGAGAGGGCAGTACCAGACAGAATGTGAGGGCGGTACATGCATGTAAATCCATTCATGAAGTGCCCAAGTCTCGTATGTAACTTGTCTGGATCAGAGTATATGAGCTTGATAGATGTATTGGGAAGTAATGAAATGAATGGCTATGTATCGTATTTTATTATATGAATAAATATGAATTATTCATTTATTCATGAATAGTGCGAATATGAATAAGCCCCTTATTCATATTCATATTATTCAATTCATATTATTCATATTCGCAAAGATTCATGAATATTCACGAATAATCATATTCCTTTCGGAGCCCTATACTCCCCATTTATGAAGTAGTAGAATACTTGTATGAAGGGCCTGTTGGCAAGGTCGAGACTAAGAGTTTTAGGGTGCTCTAAGAGTTGGGACAAGGAACAGTTTTACAAGGGGCAGATCATCAGGGGATTTCATTTTCGCGAGCGAGCTGGGCGATGACATCATAGTAATCCTAAAGGTAATCAATTGTATTCATGACTTCTATCAGATCCATTCTTCTATAATACTTTCTTACTATACGACCCGGTCCTTTGAAACTGGAACCAACTAACTTATATATAGACTAGCGTATGATGAAGTGGAGCTTTGAGAAAGAATCTCTGTTCAAATGGTGAAACTGATTTCGATCCTCCCTGTACAGCAATGTTCATCAGGAGGAATTATCTCATACATTTCACTCCATAGCTATCCTATCTTATATGTATTCGATTTCCATTTCATGGTCCAACGGAGAAGATTGCCGCACCCGAGGACATAAATCTTCAAGCTCCCTCTCTGCCTTTTTCTCTTGGGCTCTGCACTCCTCAATTGCCGATTTTAGCTCTTGCGCGAGTTCACCCACTAATTGAAAGTCTTGAGTAGTGTTATATGATCCATGTTTATATATGTGAAGTAAATCATCGGCTGATCGAGCCACTGTATCCTGGAATTGTTTCAGGAGATTGTAACAAACGCGGTAAAAGTTATTTTCAATTCGCTGACGACCAGTCTCACGAATTAACTCTTCAAGATCCTGCATTTCCGATTCTCACTAGGCGTTATTCTTTTAAATATTTAAAGCGGCGTATAATTCCCTTAGAGGTGTCTGCAGGATAAACCTAGAATTTTCCACGCCTTTTCACATCTGCGCCGTGGGCCATTTATTCTTTTTAGAGCACAATTAACTAGCTGCGGACATTTTTTGTTACATCCAGGCGGCCCTCTAAAAGAGAATAGTATATTGAATAGAAAAAGGTTCCCTGGTATTATTTTCACTGCATGCTCATGGATGGTCAAAATTTGAATGGCCAACCTTCACTAAATGAAATTTGAATAGTGAGACCGGCTTGGATCGACATTACGAGTATTGATTATTTGTTTTGGAGTTCTTGTATTTTTATATCACTTTTTTGTAAAACAAGAAAATCATAATTTGCGAAAAATTATATATATTGGAGATCGGTATATAAATGTACCACTGCTCGTGTGTTTTTTTCTTTCTTAATTTTGATTATTTGAAATCTCCTCTATCTGCAACCCCTCTGTCAAGAACCAAAACTGCATTCTGAGGGAAGCCGAATTCAAGAATGAATATCTAAGGAAATCCTAGCGCACTAGCTGTGTCGGTTGTAGAAAAATGTCGCAGCTAGAATTTAAGATATTCAAGGTTGACGATCCACCTCGGACTGCCATAAAATTCATTGAGAAATTTACTATCCTAGATTACTACCAGTTCCAAGGCCAGCGATACTGTACGCGAATACTATCTACGAACAATGCATGCGGGAAAAATCCCGACCATGGGTGTCATTGAGCGTCTGGGTCATATACTTGCAGTGGCTTCTTCCATATTGGCGGTCCTATGCACGGCCACAGTATTTACGGGACCAAACATACCAGTTTCATCATCCCAACTGAGTTTTGCGAAGGTAATTTATGTCTCTTCTCTGAAAGATTCGATGTTAACTTCGTGGAAGATAAGCCCTACAGAATATTCATCAGGTATGTAGCCTTTGTACATCTTGATAAGTATCTCTCTGAGGAATTTCAAACAAAACTCATTTCATTAACTCCTCGAAGATTCTAGGTAAGATTCAAAAAGTCACTAACGAGAACCTGAAATCGTATTGGGTCTCGCGCCCTTGGATTGTGAAGGGTTTTAGGCCATAAGCTGCTAATTTCTCGCTTAGTAAACCCCCCTAAGGTCGGCGATATGATTAAGGTTAATTTTTCTTCGATAGATACTACTTATCTCGTCGGCCTTCTTAATTACTGCGAAGCTAAAGGAATTCACCAAGACTCATTTAATTGCTCGATTGTGAGCATTTCATTCACACCCAACCTTTCTCAGATTGTAAGTGCTGGTTATTCGTTGCCTATTGATATCCAAGGAAGCAGCCCGGGGTATAGTACAAGGAAATTATCGAACTATTTGGCTTTTTCCGTTTGGGCCTATATAGCTGGATTACTGGCTTCAGTTTCAGCCATCCTCTTCAGCATTCGCTGTCTACTGAGCGACACAAAGGGTTTCTACACAGTTTTTTGCTCCATAGTAAGCCACAAATGGGTGATTACTTGAATTTAGGCTCTAACCAACCTTTAGCTATCATCCTTATGTCTCACAAGTGCCACCGTGATTTCAACAATGGCGTATTTTATCATTATCAATGGTGCACAGAAGAGACTCCAAACTGCCGGCTTTCAGGCTACCTTCGGCGGGATCTTTGTTTTCACATGGTCAACAGTGCTTCTTTCAAATACGTCTTTCGTAGTGTGGTCTATCGTTGAGCTGTGTTGCTGTATCTAAAGGCTATGTGATATCGCTCTCTTGGAACTTGCAACAATAGAAAAATGACAATCTATGAAAAATTCTACATCTTACATCCCGCTGAAAATTTACAGCTTAGCAATAATTGTCAAATAAGTCTCGTAATTATGGAGCTCAAACGCATTGAAAAGAAGCCGGGAATAAATTGGCGGAAAAAATTCCGAAAATCCAAATTGCCGGACGGTTTGACGTGCTTCAATCAGGAAAGATTTGCGATGTCAAGGGATGAATGAGCATAGATGGTGTGTGTCAAATCCTAAGAAATTTGATCACAGTGCCTTTTGAATTCATTAATACTAATGCCTATATACTCATGCGACTTCTTACGAAAATGATTCAAAAGCGCATTCATCAGCCATCGCGATAGTACCGCAATATGTAGTTTCTCACAGAGTTTATCATAGTACAGAATTCTCGACCTCTGTCTTCATCACTCTGATCAATCTTTTGTACTGAAAGATAACAAATCAGAACCCAGCAACTCGTATTTTCGTTTCTGAGAATGAAATTTACGAGCAAAGAACTGTAAAAACTAATTCGAAGAATATTGCACTAAATATCTCTGGCAACTTTCGTGTCATATTTGATCGCTATTAGCAACATGCTTTTGTTTTCTTTGAAATGATAGTATGTTGAGAATTTGCTCTTTCATCAGGATTTTGCGCATGAAAGAAAGTTATTTTGTCTCCAAGCAACATTATTAGGCTTTAGGCTTCGAGGTCGATGAAAAGAGTCCTGCTTCTTTAAATTTCATTGAAGTCAAAGCTGCGGGCCTGGTTGATGCGAAAGTCACGTCACTGTTTGCCGTAACTATATCCACATCCAGTTATAAGTTTTATTTTAATTGAGCGTGAAATATAAGTGTTGCTATATAAGACGACATATCCATACAATATCGTAACTCGTATTAACTTACCCGTTTTATTCTTCTAGAAGCATAAGTTCAAGATGCAGAACCCTACAGCCAAAAGCTTACGTGATTTTACGGTTCTTGCCTTAATAAACGCGTTTGGGGCAGTTTATTTCTCTTTTTTCTCTGTATATTTGTGTATTCTTTACTTTCCGTCTTCTCCAAGCTCAATATTGAAATTGATTTCGGTGATTTTTTTCTGTTGTGGTATGATATTCTGGTGTTTGACTAGTCTCGTCTATCGCACCATCAAGCTGTTCAACGACACCAACCAATCAGAATGGCAGAAACTTGAATTTTGTGGAGCTATGGTACTCATCAGCGCAACAACGATTCCTTACGTGGTGCTCCAATTTTCTACTCAATCTTCTATCCGACTGGGATATGTTTGTGCGTTATCATTGGCTACTGTTGCACATCTGGTGGATTTTCTTATAGTCGACAGGGAGGCACATGTCGCCCGCGCAAGATTCCCATATCACTGCACATCTTTAGGCCTACTATCTCTAGTCCCAGCGATTTACGCAGTTGCCGAGCCGGACTACATCGCTTCGCCCTTGACCTATCAGCTCCTACGAATTGCTCTCTGTATCGCTCTTTGTGCTCTCAACTACGCGATCAGGCCACTTGAACGTCTGAAAATAATCTGTGGATGGCAGCCCAGTCTATATCTGTTGCATCTTTCTGTAATATATAGTGCATTGGCGTATTCTAAATCTATAGTGGAGAACCGTCTTGTCTAGACTTTTGGAACCGGAACGGTGAGAGCGTGGGTTTCAAGCAACATTTTTTCTCAATTTGAAGCCTACCTCAAAGCTTCTAGGAGGTAATGGTCGATGAAAGAATACATCTCTCATCCCATGCGATGCCAGAGCCGTTAATTTTGAAAAAAATTGATGAAATCCCGGGTGTTTAGTGATAAAGCTTCCAGGAGAGTTCTCCATCAATTTTATGCTAGATTTCAATATAAAATGAACCTTTTGTTCCAGACGTTGATTTAGTACAGTGCCCGTGCAAGTTCTCTGTTGGCTTAAAATCATGACCCGCGCACGCGGGTGCTCAAAATAAATCCCAAAAGCGAACACACTATCTTGACGTACCAAAAGTCAAGAGAAATCCTGGCCAAAAATAATAATCTCTAGCATATTCAAATTTTAATGATCAGAGAAAAAAAATTGCGACATATGTGGTTAGAAAACCTTTGACCCTCCCTCCGAGCAGTGAAAAGGTATTGGAACACAGGACAAACTGACATAGCTGCTTTTTGGTATGCATTTGAAATTTTGAGCAAAAGATATATGGCAAGTTTCTTAGTGTAAAAAAATTGATTTGAGACTACTACTGCCAGTAGGAGACGCTATATGGCCAATATACAAAATTCGGGCAGTCTGTCAAACGGTATTTGAAAGTCATCTATCGCCAACTCGGGGGACATGATCCCTCTGTCATGTTCACCGGAAGAGCTCGCTGTTCTATCAAATACGCTTTCCCCTGGAGTTATTTCCATGTTCACTGTTATCTATAATACATAATGTTGGAGAAGCTGCCTCTTGAAATTCTTCTCGCCATCACACAATGGGTGAGTGGGATTTCATTCCTTCGAAGGAGGCTGAAGTTAATTAGTGCAGCTCCCATCGCAAAGCATTCGATCTTTGTGTCTGGTTTCCTCTCGAATCTTTTACTCTTGTCGAATGTTGACCTACCGAACAATTTCTTTCCGTGCTAAAAGCGAGTGGGCTCTCAATGTTCTCGATATTGAAGCGTTTCTCCAGTCCCACATTGAATCGGATGTCAGATGGTATATCCATCAGATAAGAAACCTTGAATTCTTTGCTCCAATTCACATCGCACGTTTCAATAGATGTGCTTACTACAACGCATTTCGCAACTGCATTGACTCAAAATGTCGGGGTATCTTGGGAACTTCTAATGAAGCGAAAGCACATGAGCAATTTTTAGATGACATATCTCGTCAAGTACAAATAATCCTCGAAAATCTCCAAAATGATCAGTTAAGGTCTTTTGAGTAAGTTAACGGCGAAACCAATGATTTCCAATTAAGATACTAATTTGAATAGATGGCGGCTAGGAACTTGTATTCCACAAGGGATTCTCGATGACAACGGCTCTCTTGTTCGACAACGGAATAGTATTTCAAGCCTCTCATTGGTGACAGATGCCTCTTGTCCCTATGTGGGTCAGTGTTTTAGTGGATTTCGAAAACTGAAAGCCATAAGATCCCTGGAATGGGTGGGTATTAAACACCATACTGAAGTGAAGGCACTACGAGAATGCATTCAGCAAAATCGCCACCACTTAAGGACGCTTAATGTTGGTTTTGCGATTCGTGGGGATGGAATTGCTTTCATTAAAGAGATTCTTGGGTCATGGGTTTTGGAGTCAGGATACCAAGTCGATGCGACGACGCGAAAAGTCAGCTCCCTGGAGCATCTATCTTTAACGAATGCGGCCTTGCCTGCCTTTATTCGATCAATTGAAAAATCTTTCTTTCATTCTTTACAAGGACTTACTTTGCGAAATTGTCCACAGGTCTTGAATTTCTTGGGCCTCCTCGCCGACTCTGTCTTCCCCTTGCAAATAAAACGTTTCGAATTGTGTTATGATGATACCATTCAAAAGACTGAGACACAACGGGACCTTGGGCAACTTCTACGATTTCTTGTATCCTTTGAAGGCTTGATAGACCTTCACCTGAGATTATCAGGCTTTCAAGACGCAGAATCTATGCATTCCGCTATTGGCCACCATTGTTCTTCTCTAAAAAGGCTCAGTTATCATGAGCGCAAGATAATCCCCGGTAATTACGAGGATCTCGATTATATGCGCGACCGTATTCCATTGTGGCTCTGCAATTTGCCACAAACTTTGAACTTTTCCAAAGTATCCCATTTAGGACTAAGCGCGCCGCCTTCGCTAATGGTATGGAATGACCCCAGTTATCAATGATCATATTCTGACAGGTATAGATGTCAATTTTGAAGCTCGACGCCAGTCGATCAGCGCTGCGCACTCTCCACTTTCGATTTAGCGTCTGCGATGACCATAACTTGGATACCAAGGAGATGGTCTCTTCGCGTCTCTCGCAAAGACGAATAGAGACTTCGCGACATCTGTCCGAAGAGCTTTTTTTGTCCCCTCCCAAGCCTAATAGCTTGAGCAGAACTCCATCCCGTCTTTTCTGTCAATATGAACCAACAGGAAGCCAGCTTTCCCCCTTTGTTGTGGATCCAGATATGTTAATTGATTTTGCTGAATGGGCGTTTGGACCAACTGGGCTTCCTCAACTACGGGTTCTAGCTATGGGAGACTTCTCACACAACAGTCGATATGAGGGGCAACAAATCCTGATGGTGCGAAAGGAATGTGCGCAGAAGCACGCAGGAAGATATTTCAAACACTTTGAAAAGAGCGGCGACTGTCCCAATTGGAGCGACACCTTTGAAATCGCAACCGTTACCGATGAGGATACGTGGATGATGATTGAGAAGTCAGATTGGGAGTTTTTTTCTTCATGTCCGAGTGATAACTTATTAGATCTCCCTTTTGGATGAAATTCCCAGGTCAAATTGCCTCAAACTTCTGCTTCATCCTAGAGCTCTTTTTGTACCTACATTTATCTTTATAAACATCAAAATTACCACCCGAGAAAGGACCACCGCACGTGACAGCGGACGGGAAAAGAAAAAATTATAAGTACTTAAAAGGTATCTCCTCGGAGCTGTGATCTCCCTCTAAGCAATACAGAACTTGTGTTCACTCGAAACAAGCTTGCAGCCTGATTAGAAATACTGTCAATTTGGTATTCCCTTCGATCTGACAAAGAAAGGCTAACATTGTGCAAAAGGATATTTCATTAGGGTACGAGCGTGAAAAAAATTTCAATAACCAGGACGAAAGACTAGTTTTTGTCACAAGTGTGGTAGTGGGATTTGAATGTATGGAATCAGATTGTCTTCTAAATATTCAAAGGCGCATTCTCAGACCAAGCGACGAGAGAGACCAAGTCAATCAAAGTTGGCAGCGATATTGAGTACGAACCATTCAGGGTCAAGTAGGCTCTTGTCATCAGATTCAGTAAGACAACTGCTTCCCAGTTGCGTCAAAGAGCTTGAGAAATCGTCCGTATGTGAATAAATGGCCAGTTGAAGTTGACTCTTTGTTTCCAGACACGGTGGAGCCTTTGAAATGAGCCCGTGTATCAGCTCCCGTATACGAGGTAAGTTTCCCATCAATGATTCTTTACGAGGCAGAAAAAAGACGTATTCATCTGAAAATCCAGCAGCGAGATAGCTTGACATACGAAGCCGAAGTTCTATCCAGTCAACCCGATCTTGAATAAGGAATGTGGCCATGTAGCTGAATAGATCTTCTCCATGCGTATCATGCGCTAATGGATCCGGTCCAAGCCATGGTAATCCACGGTGGGTGTCATGTGTAGGATAAAACACACATTCAACAACAGTGGCGTCATGACTTGAGCTTATATCAGAAGGCATATCCGGGAATCCATGAAAATTTCCAATAGTATGAGCGACATCGATACTCCATAAAGAATCTGTGCGTCCATGTATAAGCGGTTGAAAATTCTCACATCATTCAATATCGTAACTAACCCCAAGGATTATACATAGCGAATGCAAGTTATACATGCAGGCGATGCCGACGGTTTCTTTTGCTCGAGACCAAAAAGCTGACAGGGAAACAGCATAATGATTTGATAACGTGGTCCGCCGTTGTTTAGATAAAGCGTTTTCACTACTGTATACAACATCAAGGTGCACTGAGCTTCTAGGTAGCAATGAAAAGAGGATCGATTTCGTAATTGGAGTTTGGTAGAGACTTTTCGAAGAAACTGCTTTTGGTTGAAGATTTTGGAAATTGAGCTATCACTCGCACCTTTTCATGCCAGAAAACAAGTCTTATGCCCTCAAAGTGATTTGAACACCTTTCCATGTATTTTTGTTCGTGTTTCATTTCGCTCGATGTTTTCAACATTTGCTATCCAAGAAATGAAGGCCAAGCACTGTACTAGCAAATTAGTAAAAGACGGTCAATTTCATTATTGGGTTTTTTAAATGGGTTTTGATTTTTTATCTTAAATTTAGTTAAGTAGACAAATGAATCTGGCTTCTAGACTTCCAATTTCCTGTTTACCTAATGACTATTACTATCTGGTTTGCGATTGTAAAACCCTCTTGCATGTGACTATTTCGGATAGCGTATGTGTCTCTGCTACAGTTTTCATCTGTGTTCCCAGCGCTTGATTGTCCATTCCTTCTCGGGTCTCACTGCCAAATATTCTTCACAGCTTTGGTCTTGGCTGCTATTTTTCATTGATGACCCTGAATGGCTGCTTCCCTTTATGAAGTGTTTGGCCCAATACTTAAGATGAAAGAGGCAACACTACGAGACTGAATCTGTTCATAGGTTGACTATAGTAGAATAGGATTGAGTTTTGATTTTCCAGATCAATAAAGAATACGAGTAGAAGCTGAAAAAGTCCAGGATTAACAAAGTAGAAGCGAATTTCATTAACGATAGTAACGAACAAGGTGTTCAATCTCTCAATTCTTATTTTTCCTCATTTTTCATTTGAATCGTTCTCTTTAATTCCCAGATTACATCTTGCGGCGGCATGTCCTGTAATGGACGATAGTTCTCCTATAGAGCCAAAGTCGTGCTCGAGAAGGAGACATAGCTCTATTCACTCGAGCTTGTGCCGTCCACTTCATTTCTAGATATTCCAGATGGTGGAGCATCGGAGAAGCCATTCCAGTAGCTGATGATGGGGCCTGTTTCTGCATGTATTCTTTCAAATATTTGGCCATAACAAGCGATTAAGGCTTCCTGGTTGACATGGTGACGATCCATGGCTTGTATCTCCTGACACAATTGAATGTTTGATGCCCGGAGAATTTCATTTTCTTCCTCAAGTCGCTGGAGATATAAAACTTTGCTAACATGACATTCCCAGAGAGTCGAATAAAGTCTCAATATCTTCGAGGCGTGATGGGCTTTTTCCGGATTATCTTGTGTTAATCTACCCAATTCCTCAATGAGAGGTTGGAATGGACTTGGAGGAAGCTCGGGCTGATTGGACATCTCCTGAAAGCTCTTGAAACGCTTAGTACAAATTCGTCGATTCGTGTTTCGTTTCCCACTCACCTGCCATTCACTTGCACCAAGTTGTGTCTCAGTCGAATCAACTATTTCAGATGACAGTGCTTGTGGAAACTGACTAGCTTTTTCTTCTGGAAGAGAAACATGCTCACTTTTTGGGGATGTCATTGTCTTGGATTTCGCTAGACTTCACAAATCCCAGCCAGGGAAGGAGATTATCTTATATTCACACCGCTCCTTCCTTTGCGAGCGACAAGATAATTTTTGGAGTTCAACTCACAAAAAGACGGTTAGTATTCAAGTCAGCTTTTAGCGATCCAAACGAGTCAAGGCATCAAAATATCTCGTAAATCAATAGATGGTGCGCAACCATTTACAGTTACTGTCCAGAAACACATAACTGAAACCGTATATGGATTGAATTTTACGCAATATGTGATGAAAGCATTCCCCATCTAATTCTAAGGTATCTCCAAAGTTTTGACTGGCTGGTAACTGCGAACTATGATACCTTTCAATTTTGCTTCATCGGTGTAGACCATCAGATTTCCCTTCTTGCTTTTGGTCACGCATGAATACAGAAGGATTTGACGGGCCAATAACCTATCGGGTCTCCCAAATAACTAGCAGCATAAAACTTACCAATGACAATAAAATTTTATTGGGCGAGGGCATCAGTAACAGGCGAAATTTGTATTTCTTTTGTCAGATATACAGGCCAATCTTAAAATCGATCCGATTTGCTCAATTATCATTCTTAAAGTTATGGAAATCGAGAAAAATTGTTCTTCAAACAGCCATTGCAACGCATACTCAAATACTTAAAGTGCTTCTCGAAATCGGCTCCACCGATACAGAATCTGTCACTCTTTTCTGGCCCCACAGCCAAGACCTCAGCGCAGATGATCAATTGGGCGGCCCGCGGGAAGTTGAGGGCCACTGCCAAGTGAGGTCTGTATAATGTTGTGAGGTGTTAGAACACAGGTCTATGTGGATGAGCCAGGATATGTGCTAAAAGAATAGATTTGAGACGAGTGGAATGAAGAGGTCTGAGCCGAATCCGTGCTTGGCATCGACCATGTGTCTCCTTAACGTTCTGATTGTAAATGATCAAAGCACATGATACGGCAGTAAAGCTCGTGCATCTGCGCCCTACCCACCAGGCCTTAATCCGATCGGATAGGAAAAAAGATTTGGAAATGGGAAATATCTATTCAATACCGCTGAGTAGCTGCTCGAATCCACTAAAAAAAGTATGCTGAACGTAATTTTGCAAGTGATGCGGCAAGTGCGTACGGAATAGCTTGCGCGAATAAAAACCCGACTGTATATGTAAATGCAACCCATTTTTACTATTGAGTACGTTATGTTGAGAATTTTGAGTGCACGCGGCCACTTGCCCTAGCCGCCTAGCCAGCCTTGATAAACTCCCACGCCACACCCTTCTCCCCGCGCCCAGCTACCACAAGCTCCCTTCCCTCGTTCCAGCCAATCCTCATACTCTGAAACCCAAACCAGTGCTTAACACGCAGCTCATGGCGTCCGTTCGAGCTAGGTTTCGTTATGAAATATTCCCACAGATCATGATGCTTTATATCTGCGACGAACTTCCAGTTCCAACTATTCTAGCTGTTGTTATGTCTGGACAAAATACGCTCTACTGCCCAATATCTCTTCGTACCAACTTCTTGAAATTTTTAGGCCAATTTCATGATACTGTATGTCAGATTCAAATATTGAGCCTTGCTTTAGCCCAACCCACACGACTTTCCGTCATGATGATCCCGATAGCTCGTCTACCACTTTATCCCTTTTGCACCACTCGCGAACGAAACATTCCTCATCCGAAGCCCCCAAACCAACCTAGTTATCACTCCAACAAAAATGTGCCGAAGCAAGGGTTCGCCGATGTTACAGTGGCCATCAATTCACTGCGGCCGGCCCAATTGATGATTTGGGCTGAGGTCTTGGCAGTGGGGCCAGAAAAGAGTGATAGATTGTGTATCTGCCAAGCGTCTTTCGAGAAACACTGTAACGCACGATAACGATTTGTGGAGAGCCACGTGGCGGTAATACCGAGTTTTGTGCGGTGAGCAATGACGGGACGGGCCGCGATGCGAACCCCTGAACCGCGCGACCGCGTCG
>JAGIKU010002366.1:7868-58405 GCA_020086695.1 Penicillium sumatraense | reverse complement strand
ATTCCTTGTGAACTATTACACTCATGGCTCTTTCAAGCTTGTTATGAAATGGCGTAGTCCCTTGTCCCATCCGTAAATCAGACCATCGAATACTATTGTATAAGGTAACTGGGACCACACCGCTCTAAGCAACTTTACTGACGCGCTCACCTGGCAGATATCTATCTCTGGACACAACAGGCAAACGATTTCCTGTCTTCTTGACGGCGCAGGATGTTTGAACGACCCCGAGAACTTCTAGAGACTGTATTCCAGTTTTGCAACTTCCACTCGAAAAGAGATACCGAAACCATTAGCGATGCCAGTCTTGACCGTGCACTCGTAACTCACAGCCCAACCAGTTTCGAATTGGTGTCAGAAGATTACAGACCCCCTTCACATTCAGTCGGGGTTACTGGCAGCCCAGCAGAAGCTGGAGACGGGACCTTTCTCCCCCGGAACGAAATACATCGCCACTTCCAAATATCCCCAAGGGCGAAAATGCGACTGTTTCGGAAGACGCGCGAAACAAAAACCGTAAGCTGGCGCTGTTGTCAAAAGAAAAAGGATAGCGCCCGGTCAAAATTAGAATGGGAGAGATTGAAGGCTGTGTTGCAAACTGGAGAAACTGCCAGCGAACGCAGGAAAGTAGTATCTCAAAAGTACGGAGATATATGTGACGTGATTGGCCATGGTTCTTCGGCGACAATATTTCTTTCATACAAATCCCAAGAGTGGCATCCAAGCATCCGCTCATTCTATGCTATCAAATTCTTTCGCCGTCAGCCAGAGATGAATGAAGCCGCCTACCGAAGACCCATCGACGCCGAATTTTCAATCTTATCGTCATTAAGGCACCGAAATGTTGTTCGAACCTTCGAACTACTAGTTATTTACGGCGAGGCCTTTTGTGAGATCCTGGAGTATTGTTCCGGTGGTGATCTCCATTCCTTGGTGGCTGCAAAAGCTCGGTTAGAAAATGAAGAGGCCGATTGCTTTTTGAAACAGCTCATGCGCGGCGTTAATTATATTCATGAAATGGGCATAGCCCATCGCGACTTGAAGCCGGAAAACCTTCTTCTCACTTCAAATGGTGGTCTCAAGATATCGGATTTTGGTAATGCAGAATGCTTTCGTCTCGCCTGGGAGACAGATGTTCATATGTCAAACACACGACGCGGATCACGACCGTATGTGTCGCCGGAACAGTATCTCAGCCAAAAATTTGATCCGAGACTCTCCGATATATGGGCCGCCGCTGTGACCTACATTGCAATGAGGACCGGTAGACTCCTGTGGATGGTAGCCACCGCCGAAGACGAGAATTTTAGAGACTACACAGCAGACCGTCAAATTGGAAAAGGCTACTTTCTTATCGAGGATACATGCTTTGTACGCTGCCCAAAGATCTTATATACTTGAAAAGTATGCTAATTCCGCCATCGAAGGTAGCGAGCCGTTGCGTTATCTATTCGATGCTAGATACTAATTACGCTAGCCGCCCCCTCTCAAATGAGGTTTTACATTCCCAATGGCTACAAGGGGTTGAAGTTTGCACGGATACAGAAGATGGAAAAATCTAGAAGGATTATTGACTTAAATGAAGCTTCAGTATTCGTTGAAGTCTATAATAGATCAGAACAACCCATCTATCAATGCCATACAGACTCATTCTCACCAGTCGTCGCATTTAGTGCGATGAGATGTGGCCGCATTTCAGCACTTCTAGTACTACTAACACTATTTTCTGCCGCAAGTCATATGCTCTGTGGTCCTAAATTTCCTTTTATTGGAGGGACACGGATGGCCTGGAATGGTGAGGTCCAGGTTATATGGAAGACCACGATATCATCCACGGATTTGCATAATGACAATTAGTTTGGAGAGTGTCTCCAGTTTGGCCGAAAAGGACGCATTGTGGATATCCTATTGATAGCCCCATCGTACCGTACGCGGGAAAAATTTCGAACTAAATGGCAAAGATATTGGAAAATAATAAATCATTATGTTTACTTTACCATTAAGTCTAGATGTGGAATATTCCTTTACCTACTACGGGGTATTGATTCCTGCGGAGTCGTACCATCTCTATCTAGTGGAAAGTCATGTAGACTCTTGACGTTTTACCTTGATACCAGATCTCCATAATTCGTGCTGAATCACCAATCTTCTGTTTTTCCTGGCTAGTACGCTGATGCCGGCGGCTATCCACCTATTGCCGCCGAGTCGTATATCCCAGTCTGGGAATTGACTACGTGTTTCGGTCTAGATCAAACGAGATTCTTGGTTCTTGAAGGTTGAAACTGTACAGCCTCTAGATCAATGTGCCTATATGGTTTCATTCTCTGGGTCACGGAGTTTCTGGCTACGGTTAGCCAAATTGTTTCGATAACCAAATTCAATATTCACCCCTATTCTGCCGAGGATGATAATTTCGTCGACAGGTGTACAGGCGTTCCGACGACTTCCAACTTGTCACCACCCAGGTGAAGAGTGTCTGTAGCTGGTTGCCATTTTGGATTCAACTAGTCTCAGACCAAGGTCACACTCTTTGATTGGGTAAAAAATACTTGCAGCCACTTCCGACAAAACCTCGAGAGTCCATCGGGGCATATCAGTCATCTATATCAACAACTTATTGGCATTCCGCTTTTCCATGGCGCATCCACATATGATGTACAGCAATGTACTTCCATCTGACATGTAATCTTTGCATGAAATGTCTATACCGCACCGTTACCACTAATACCATCGTCCGAGATAGGCAGTGGAGGACGCTGTAACCCCCAATCACCCCGTTTGAGCTCATGAGCGTAGAATCGAACCAGGAGACCGACGGAGACCGGACCAATGATGGTATTCAAAAGGATAGCCCAGACACCAGTGTAGAAGCCTTCGTCACTGACGTACGGAGTTTCGTTGTGTCCGATTTCGATTATCAAAAGCCCAATCTCGCCCCGTGCTACCATGGCAGATCCTAAAAGTGTTGCAGCCAGCCAGGCCCGTTTCCACGTCTTCTCCCTCTCCTGGTCGCTTTGTTCTTCATTGCAAAGGTTGTTGACCTCGGTTTGTGGTTGTCTTGGTGTTTTCTGTTCTCCATGAGGCTTTTTATAAAATTTACCACCAGAAGCGAGTTGCCAAATGGGGACCCAGAATCCAACGACATACTAGATATTAATGTTAGTTCATGTACTAAAAAGGAACCTGTATACTTTTGCAAACGTCATCAGAAGGGTGTAAACAATCCCTTTCCAGATTCGTTCCCCGGTCCACAGCTTCAAGAACGGAATCGCGAACCCGATACTTGAGAAGAACATCGGCTCCATAAAATACTGCTGGGGTCCCAACAGATATTTCTCAAAGGTATGAATGAAAGTGGGGCTTTTATCTACCTCGCGCTCTCCTTCCTCGCGGCTCAAGACAAGAAATGGCCCCTCGGGGTGCTTGCTCGATATGTATTAAGAAATACACCCGCCAGGAAGGCACCAAATAAGACGGATGTACCTGTAAATCCAGCGATGGTGATGAAAGCCGAAAGAACAAGGGTCATGAGGATGATGTTGGAGATATGGTCGAAACGCGCAAAGCGGTGTTCAATGAACTTTCGGAAAACTGGCGCAAAGACCCATTTAGTAACGACGGGCGTTACCGCAGCCATGCCTATCGATGCCACTATAGGACGCCCAACCAGCCAGCCCAGATTGACATTATCGCCACCCCCGGAAAGTTTGCCCAAGTCACCGATCACACTTTATCGATAGTGAGCTTGAGGTAGACACCAGACGCCTTATATCAGTTCAACGCAAGTAACTCACCTTAACATAACAAGTCCTACAACATCGTCGATAACAGCTGCGCTCACCAAAACCGACCCTACTCGAGTCTCGGCGAGGTTGACCGAGTCGGAAGTAGAGTTGATCACAGCAAAAGTGGTCCCTAGTATTTATCAGCAAGTGAAACGTAGTAGAAACAATTTGGGGATAGATAATCTACCAAGTGAAGTAGCTGAAAGAGATGCGCCGATGATAAACGTCTCAACAGCGCCTAGTCCATGTCAGCTGTTGATTGTAGGAATTGGAATTGGGGGAGTTAAAACCAACCATATGAGAAACCAAGATAGAGCAAAAGGTACGAAAGGCCAATAGGAAATAAAACTCCAGTTGTGGCGCCGATCATACTTAAAGTGAAGTTTTGCTTGAGCAAGTCCACACGAGCTCCAAGACCGCCTAGAAAAGGATGACATCAGTGTCCAAGAAGTCGAGCAGGCAAGATGAAAATTTTCGCTCACCCTCGAAAATAATCAAAATCAGACCGACGTATCCAAGAGTAACAAAAGTCTCTTGCCAGTGACGTTCAAGGATATTGGCCAAGGGCACTCCATAGATGATGCCGACGGCGATTGGGCCTATAATTCCGGCCTGGATTGTTGTCGCGGAGACCCATCTTGCAAGGGAAAGGAAAAAGAAGAAAGAAACGGCAATGAGTATGTCGACAACTGCAGTAATTTATCAATGAAGAAATGAGCAGAGATCAATCGGCACATGCTTTTGTACATACCTCCAGGTCCGTGGTAAGAGAGGAAACCACTGGCCACGCTCGGATTTAGTCTTTACCTGGTAGCAAGATTGAACAAGATTAAAGGAGGATGAAGCATGGAGAATCGACGGCACTTGGGCGTCTTACTAATAGGCTCAGTGACTGTGGCTCTTACAGTACAGCCTTCGATTTTGGCCCTCCTCTCAATAATGTTTATTATCTGAAGTAGCTCCGGGATTGTCGTTGAGATGTTCAAGACCTCACTCGGAAAAGCCCTGGGTACTCCGAAGTTGCGGTAGTCATGTCTACATAACCAGCTGGCTTGCAAACTTCATGCTGCATCACCACCGCAATTGTTTGTGAAGGAATGCTGTCACGGCTACCGTTGATTTTCAAGTAATTATAGCACTAACGCTTAGGTCAAATCGAATGAACAGGGTCTGGAAAAGCGCCTAATTGTGACTTCGATGATGAGGAGAGGAAACCGACTGTGTTGAAAGAGCAACCCAGACTTCAGTTAAAATATGAGGCCGCAGATAGTGGTGAGAAGGTGCCAGTTTGAACAGCGTCCTCCGTGGATAACTTACTACAAGTAGAGTATTTCATATCATTAAAGGCGGGCAAACGTACGGCACTGTAAAAGAAATCATTTTCACGATACAGTAGGCTCTCTGATGGTATTGTACTCTTTCAATTTTTGCCTCGCAACAAATCGCACGTCATACATGCCCTGCTAAGGCGTGAGCTTTTTTTTTCGTTCGATTTCCAATGGCTGATTGAACTTGATTCGGCGGATTTTATTTTCACTTTTTTTTACGTTCTGTCGAGGATTGCAGTCTCTACATTACATCATGTAAAAAACCATGTGGATATGCTTCCGTTTTCAGTCTGACGGCTACACAAACTTTATGCGAAGTCGTATTTGGCTACAAGTTGCGAACTGTAATTCTCTCGTAAGTTAAATGTTGGAAAACTTAAATTTGACGTATATATGTACTACGTATTTATAGGGCGCTAAATCATCGGTAAGAATGGCCTACTATTGACTACTCCCACATAATAATCCTGCAACGGTGAACTATGGCATGTGTCGCATTCCCTGGAAGCTCGCAGGCCTTTGATGCTGCGTCTGCCAGCACAAAATATTACCGGCGTTTATCAACTTGTGCTGATCAAAACTTGACCCGAGCGGCCGGGCACCAATCTGTTCCAGCGGAAACGTCGAGGTCGCCCGCAGCGGACTATGCCGATAATCCGGCGATCTCAACACACACCCACCGCAAGTCTGCTTTCCGTGAAAAGTACCGACAAAGTGCAGAAGCGAAGAGCCAAGAGGGGGGATCAAAGAAAAAGAATGTCCATTTCGACCAAAATACCGAGAAACGCTGTTTCTTTAGATCAGCAGATGCCCCTCTGGCCCTGGCGTCGCATCTTGTTCCAACTCAAAACGGGAAGCGCATTGCCCATTGGAATCACCCTGTTCCCGAAATAAGACTTCGAAGAAAATCCAGCTTGGTGAGGACCACATTTGGTTCATGTTCTGCGCATCAGCCTATTCAGCTGGAGAGCCTGGGGCTTTCACCATCAGGAAAGCAGATCAAAGGAAAAATTAAAGTACGCAATCTTGCCTTTCGGAAAGAAGTGTCCGTTCGTTTCACTTGTGACGACTGGAAGATGTTCTCGGAAGTTGCCGCAGAGCACGACCAGTCTCTGTACTTGGGACAAACGATCATTTCCGACATTTTCGTTTTCTCGATCGATACTGAAGGTTTTCCATTCCAACTTGGAAATACCATTCTTTTCTGCGCTCGTTACAATGTGATTGATAAGGAATTTTGGGACAACAATGGGGGAAATAACTACAGTGTTGACCTGACTACCTTAGAGACTGTATAGTAGACATCACATCAAAAGGAAATATTTGAAGTATTTACTTGATCCTAGCAATTGACCTAACTGTTTTGAAGACTCTAATACAGTAGTTTCTGCATCTGCAAATACTGGCAAACATAAGAACAATCGTGGGAGGAACGCATATGACAAATTTTTCGAGCTTGGATGTGAGTATCATGAGTAAATTGATATTACCCGAGTTTGAAAGACCACTATTCTTTGCATAATGTGCATTTTAAGAGGTTTCTGATGGAGAATTCATTCATTTTTTTTGTAGAAAAATTCTGTTACCAATAAAGAAAAATTGAGATTCGGAAAAGAAGAGAAATTTCGCGGGTTAAAAAAGCCGCCGGAACTGCAGGAATGTGGTACTGACTGTGTTATCAGTTTATTTTCAAAAGGACACGCTGAGGAAGGCGTAGTTTGCCAGGCCTTATCTTGCGTCGCTG
Source organism: Penicillium sumatraense (assembly GCA_020086695.1). NCBI lineage: Eukaryota > Fungi > Ascomycota > Eurotiomycetes > Eurotiales > Aspergillaceae > Penicillium > Penicillium sumatraense. The sequence continues at coordinate 51,548 of JAGIKU010002366.1, read as the reverse complement.
CAATGGTTATTGCGAACTGTGAGGATTTCAGCGCCACTGACCCTCAAATTCCAACTGGTTCAACAATTCCACATTGATCCTTGGCGCAGTATTCGGAGGCATCGCGTCTTTTTTTGGTGCTTGAGTATATGAAAAGCCCTTCTTCATTATTGATGCAGTTTCAGCACTGCGGACATACCACACAAACAATCTTTTGAACATCCATCAGCATGGGCCCGTACATTATTGCTACAGGAGGCCCTACAAAAGTGACCATGTAATTTTACCCCACTCACCGACGTTGAGCGCTTTTTTCCTTCCACTCTATAGAAAATCTCCTCCGAATTTCACAATATCAAGCCGGGTGAGGATCATATATCATACTAAGAGGTCGTGGATTGTGTTTTTCTTGGCATGGCCATATATTGAGTCTCCATTGGTCATTGTTTCCATGGTGTTGGTATACAACGCAAATAGAACAGCCCAATCAAATTATATGTTGAACATATTGACACAACTTGATTGAGGTAGGAATGAGATTAAAAAAATTCAGCGAATGGTGATGAAATGAGTTGCGTTTGTTATCGAGTTTTGAATTCAAAACTATGAGCAAAGCAAGGTTCTCTTCAATAAATAAGTACATCGGCCACTGATTAAAAGACTAACGAAATAGCTAGGATGGTGATGAAAGACGAATATGATTTTGATCATCTCATTGTCGCTCGAACTGAAGATTTGGGGGAGAAGGTTTACGGAGACAGTCCTACAGCTCACGGCACTGACATAGCTATGTGCACACCCGTATCCCTGGTCGAAAAGTTCCAAGATGGTGGCCTCGCAACCTCCCGGGATCGTGATAGACGTGAATGGTCCGATAGAAACAAAGTGTTATCACGCAAAGCCCAGGCGAAACTACTTCCCTTGCCGACCGCAACTTGTCCCGACATAGAAACATAATAGTTGCTCATCAAGACAATAGGAGCAACTAGGAATGACCTTGTCGCAGTAAACATTCTTTTCCCGACACCACTTACAAGCGATGGCGCTTGTGTTTGGAGGGAGTGCAAGTAGATCAGGGCCACTCGGTGCTGGAATCGAGCATTTGTTGTCTTCGTAATCGAATGTGGCCTTTTTGATCCCCCAGAACCATTGCATGACACGATTCAACGGAAACGGGAGGGCCCTGATATACAATCATGAGTGTCCGCCAGATATACGGGTTGTAGGACTTACATACATTGTGTAATTGTTTGTGCCGATGTGGAGACAAATCTCTACCGGTAACAAGTCTACACTCCAAAAGTAGATTTGTTTCATTCAAGTGAATGGGAGGGCCAAACCCCTGGCCGATAGCCTAATGATGATACGCTGATGATATACATTCTTAATTCCCTTCCAGTGTACAGTCCGACATTTGAAATGCCGACGTAGGCTCAATCAGTTATTCGGACAGATAAGATGACACCGAGTTGGACTGATGAGTTAGTTAGGGTCGGGCCCGCTTTCACATGCCAACGAGGCATAGATTATTTGGCTTCCATGGTCCTACATTTTCTTCTTCTACTTCAGCACCATTGGCCTATTGGTCGCCCGGAATGTCACTTGAAGCATGCGTTCTGGAGAAGGTAAACAAATCCCATTCCTTATGTCTACATCCGTGCGGCGCGCTGCAGACCATTTTCTCGGCTCGCTAGTCGTCGTAACTCACCAAAGAACTATAAGGATCTTCAAGGAGTAAACGAATGCGAAGGTACAGGACTTTATTAGCGGCGGCTGCTTGGGACTGTGCGACATTCAGTTTGGTTGACTTCATTCTCGGAACCTGTGCTTGAGGAGTAGCGACTTCTTGGGTTGCAACCCTAGCCTACTCTTTCGCCAGGCCCAGCAGTTGAGTATTTTATTTTCGCTGCTCGGGACTCAACGTTTGCGGATCTCGTTGTCGTGCCTTCGCAGTCTCTTGATACACGACCAATGCTGGATTGACCGTCTTGACCACATTCAACATACTGTGAACAGGTTTCCAGATACTCGTTACGATCCCGTGGTACTTAGAAGATTGGTAAATATTTTCGGCAAGCGGTAGCGCCACTTAATCCGGAGAGATGCGATAAATCTGATAATTTGCCCTTTTCTGATTCAAGCCGCTTCACATTGGGGGTCTCTTGAAAAGGATGAAACCCAACTCGAGACAAGCCTGATGGTAGGTTTGATATCACATCTCCCGGTTCTGTGAAAGACGCGATATGGACATCCACGGAAGGGTATTGAAGCAATTTGATAGGAGACATCTGGACTAAACGAAATATTGGTACTCTATACAGAGTGCAAATTTTATGATTGCGAGGAAAATACATCTAAAAATCATATTGTGCATAGTTGGCCGAGACAATTTTGATCATTTTGAGAAATGCTGTGGCTTTCAATTATTGTGAGGCTTGTGGGGCCTCGGGCCAATCTTACAGTGGCACTGCTAAAGTCTGTGACCACTTTATCTCCGCCTGGGACTCCGCCTTCCGAAAATGGAATGGTCTGATCTCACAACGCGTTCAATCGCGCTATAATATCACAGCCGCGTGAGGTTTAACAACAATTATTCCAGGTAAAAGCTGTTATAGATTCAGACGGCTGGTATACTAAATATTGGATAGCCTATAGGCAGTTTTCGAAAATTTGTGGAGTTTTGGCCGGCAGAATATTATGTAATAAAGTGGAGGGGGTCACAGACTTTAGCGGTGCCACTGTAGACTTACTGCTGGTATAACAGTATGGCCATTCTTTGTTTTTTTTGGACTCATTGCTCACTGTCCCATTAATGCTACCGTTGCTCACTTCTTTCGCAGTAGAGTATGGGAGGCTCGTATACTACCAGAAGTATTCAGTTAACTTCCCTGCAAAACTTCCCTGCAAAACTTCCCTGCAAAACTTCCCTGCAAAACTTCCCTGCAAGCAGCGCGTCCAACGCAGATCCGCTGCAATTCCCGTCTAAAGGGGACAGATTGTTTTCTTCTGTACTTGCAGACATAATCATATGTATCCTTAGATCTGCAGCGAAGCCTACCTACCTAGAACATCAGATGGAATCTCTAAGGTCTGTGTATTCAGGTCGAAATCCCCTTTTATTACCCTTGGTTTGTCAACCGGGAAGATGCTGCCCGGGTAATACAGTACATATAACATTTTACGCGCTCGGTTTTCATCTTACTCCGAATAACTATGTAACGGTGGCACTCCATGCGATTTCTTCCAGTCTTCAACCTTGGACCCTTTGAAAGCAATCAAAGTATTCCCATCAGTCACTTTCCTTATGTTCACTTGCTGTATCAAATTAGCAGAATGGCTTTGAATGGAATTCCAAGGGCTCTAAGGTTGGCAGAAATCAAGTCTGCTAGAAATATTTCTTTCCATATTGTCGGGGTAAGTAAATTACTCGGAAATACACGATAAATGACACGTGGTGCAACCTATGGAGATACAAACTTGACGTTAATTTTCTGCACGCGAAGATGGCTAGAATACTCTGCATACTGTGTGAGTTCCATTACAAAATATATATATATATATATTTCTAACCCAAGTACATGAGCATTGAGTATGACTCAAAATGACAGAACGGTATCGTCATTTCAAAAGATCCAACACAGTCTGTGTTCGGGACGTCAATAAGTATCGGCTAGTCCATGGACGCATGCACGCAACTCATCCCTGGAACTGGCATAGGCGCGAAATTCGTTCGAAGCTTGCAATAATATGAATGCCTGATGCCTAAGGCTGACCAACTCCCCGGAGGGAGTGGGTCAGCCGGAGTTCAACCAACTTTGCTTGTCAAACACACTTTTAATACTATTTTAGATATAACAACAACACAACGTTATAATATAACAAATAAACAACATCAATTAACAGATAAAATTACATTTAAGCCCTGTCAGCCAACAAATTGGGATCAGAAGGTGGCAAAGGTGAACAAAGCGTAATACAGTCCGAGGATGGTATGCCTGCCAGTTTCTCTTTTATCTCTTGTTCGCGGGCTTTTCTGCTCAAATGGAGTTTTTTACCCTGGTTTTTGCCTTCATGTGCATAGCGAACTGCATCTTTGGTTGTAATGGCGCCAAACTTGCCTAATTGCTTCTGCGATTTGCGTGCAACAGTTGGTCTTTTGGGTAGTTGGTTTTCCAGGGTATCGGTTAACAAACCAATATCTTCGGTTAAACGAACATGTGAACGGCCAACACGTTTAATTTGATAGCGTATTTCCTCTGGTATACTTTCATGTCGAATTAGATTGGCTAATTTATCGCGAGTTCGGTATGCATTATACGCTGATTTGGGAGGGCTGCTTGGTATACTAGATACATCCTACTCGGGTGGTGGTGATCCAGTAAATATAAGCAATTCAGGTTTGTTATCCTCAGCAGCAGCTAACAGATCAATAACAAGCTCTGGTTTATAAAGTATAATACCTCGTTCAGCAAATGCTTTGCGGATTGTTCGAGGTTGTAAAGCCTGCTTTCGAATAGCTGAAATTTCAGCAAAAAAAACAGCTATATCTCGCGCATCTCCCCCCCCCCCATTGAGTAATCTGGTTGTTTTTGGTGCGATATGCCTGTTTCAGAGCGCGGAAAGGCAATCCATCAAGTGGCTGAATAAGATGTGTTGTATGAGCAGGGCAAACATAGGGAATAATATTGTATAAATCACGACGTTCTAGAAATTCAAAAGTCAAATGGCTGCGATGCCCATCCATTAATCAATAGTCTGGGCTGTTTCCTTTTGTTTGGTAGGCGATTCTTAGTATTTAAATGGAGAAATTCCAGCCAATCGAGCGCTAATAGATCATTCGAATATCCTGATTCGGAAACCGCAATTCGTGTGGCTTCTGACAGTTTACCACTTTCATACCAACGCATCAGATGAACGGATCCAGGCGCAACGAAATAGGGTTCCATTTTCCAACCGTCAGCAGCAATACATTCAATGCCAGTTATAAGTTGGCCTCGTTCGAAGGAATAGGTTTGGGTTCGATGTTTGTTTGCTGATATAACATTCTGAGGACAGCCTTGCCCTAATGCGTAGCCGGTTTCGTCGAAATTGTATACATGCTTCGGAGGAATGCGCTTTAATAATGGATCTTGAGCAGATAGCTGGTTTTGATCTGCAGGCTTCTGATGTACCCAATTGAGATCTTTTGGCAGGCGTTTGTTAACAAAATCGTATACCAAGTCCTTGCCCAGTGGCGGGGCATGGGGATCATGCCGACGTAATAAAGCATTTGCACTCGCAACCACCATACCGGCTGTAGGCGGATGAACCAGCCAATCAATGCTGCCTCCTGGTCATCATTTAGGCGTTTATATGCCATATGGCGCGTTGTACGAGATGCGAAGCCCCCCCCCCCTCCTTGGAACGCGACCGAAGCCGCCATGGAGATACGTTGAATTCGCGCGCCAACGCAGCAAAATTAGGCTTATCGGTAAGCTTAGCAACAGAGCAGGCTGTTTGGATACGGGCTTCAGAGGCTTGATATTGAGTGGGCATTGTGGTAGATTTGGCATTCAATTTAATGGTAAAAGTGTGTTTGACAAGCGAAGTTGGTTAGCCTTAGGCATCAGGCATTCATATGCCGCCTATGGTAACTGTTAATAGATAAATGAGTTTCGTAAACCAGTTCATAAATCTAGCCACCAAATTATTCATTTCGACACTTCGTATGCGCGTACCAGAAAGTGGATCACTAAGAATGTCAAAAGGTCGGCATCGGAAGTGGTATGTTCGATAAAGGTATCTAGGCAACAAGGCATCACATACAGATCATTGTTTTTATGCACGTACCACGACTAAGCCTAATTGAGTTATATGACATTCCTCGGTACAATAAATATTCCATTCCGAGCTCAACAGGCCTGTGCTCGTGCCGACTTCATCCCTTGGTGCCTTCATCCCTTGGTGCCCGCAGTCTCGTGAATCGTTTCGGCCTACTTGCTGACTGCATGCCATGTTTTCCAGGCTTTACCTCCTGGGTGCCCGTTCTCACACCTGACTACGTTCAGTCGCCATCATGATGGTGCCGTTGCAAGTATTAGATGTCACACATGTTCATGAAAACAATGATGAACTCAAGAAGCTTTTTACGGAAATGGTATGGTACTCTTTTGATATCATATTTTTGAGCGCTTGGCTAAGGTACTAGACATCGATCGAAAACTGTGAAATCGAAGACTGGATCAGCAGCAAATCCGTGCTGATTCTAGGAAATTCGCACCAAATACCTAGAGTAATAGGGCCTCATGGAAATATGTCTGCGATAGTCATCAACCGTAATAGGGGTGCCGGCCTTGTGAAGATTGTTCACCAGGGGCGAGATATTGAAGTTTTTCGTACTGGCTCGGGCGGCGAAGATGAAGCGATCATGGTGTTCTTAGACCCAGACTACGTCTGCGTTCTAGTTGAAAATGCTCATGCAAAGTACATAAAATAAAATATGCCCTAAGTTTGAGGTCTGAGTCAAGGTCGTGTCATTTGGCCTCGCAGCCTCGTTTTCTTGCCTTAAGCATAAATATTCTAGCAGGTCTAGAGCGGGTGCTTATGTCGGTCATACTAGTGAGAGTAGTAACTTCGCTGAGTTCAGGAGTAGACATCTAGTTGCTCTTGCCATGGACGCAGATAAGAAAACTCGCTGTTTCTGTCGCAAATGGTAAGAATCCTTGTATATGTTTATTGGCCATGAAATACACTGTTACTACGCGGCTCCGCTAACCAAGAGAGTATAGCGTATCCTGGACATCGGAACGGGCAAGGGCACTTGGGTTTCGTAGGCGAGAGACAAATCACGACTGAATAATTCATTAACCAGAGTAAGGGTCGTTGCCGATATGTTCTCGGGCGGCAAGTACCCTTCCATACAGTTCATGAAACGTCGGCGAAGGCAGGGTACCCGTGGTTATCCAGACACGCCACGCAAGGCCGGAAAAACTGCGTGTTATATTAGCGCATCTAGCGAGCGTAGGCCTTCTCTTGCTAGGTGCTGCTATCTTCAGCGCATTTTCAAATAAAGGGTTATTGCACTTGAGGTATCTCTTCTACTCGTCGATACTACGTCACGGGACAAGTGACACGCTTAAGATCCAGCTGGACAACGATCCTGAACCTACGGGGCCGAACCATCTGGACCCGGAAAACGAGTATTTGGTCCTAGCCAGCTTAGGTCAAAGACTCCTTCGGGTGGAGATCGCCCTACTCCGAGAAAGCCACAGAGCAAATCGGTGCTGGAAGCCACGTCCTTTAGCCGTTCGCCGGGAACTGCTCCAGCTATTGGCGATGGTATGAGCGAATACACCCAAAACTCGCTGAAAACAGTTCCACTTGAATGGAGCCAGGACGGATGAACAACGAGAGTGGGACAGGAACGAGATTCTGACACAGCATCTGCACTCGCGGTCGATGTTCAGAAACAGGTCGGTTCACCAGCACGGTCGTTATCTTCATCAAGTAGGGGGGGTCTGTCAAAGACATGGCGCCCTCCTAGATCGGAAGAGCTAGAGGCATTTCTTGATGGCCTCAGGCGGGCCCAGGAGGAGCAAGAGCAATTAGAAAAAAAGATGGTGATCGAGAGGCTCCATGAAGAACTAAATTTGCTTCATCGTCAGTCTTCGGCTCCGTTCGGGGGGTGGACACTGCCATCCCCGTGTTACCAGCCAGCGGAATCAATACACTGAGGCACCCAACACACGCCAACACAGAGTCGTCGAACTAACTCTCTTTCGCAGGCTCCAATGCACGACGAATCCGACCCCCCAACTCGAACAGCACGTTTAAATCATATTCTGGTCACTCGAGCGAGGTGAATGGAACCAGTCAGACTGTCTTCTCATAGACCGGTCCGATCCATCGCCTGTCGAGCGGGTTGCACGAAAGTATTCATGCAAAGGCTTTACACTCTACAATGTGCACCTACACAGCCTCTGTCCAGACCACTGTTACCGTGCCGCCACAGCCGATGGCAGCAATGTTATTTTCGTGATTTCCGCGCACGAAGATAGCCAGCTAGTAGGCGATGGAAGACTTGACAAGGAGAAGCAGCTGGTTTCCATGGCTTCCAAAGTTGTAGTGGACAGCGGGAAGATGAAGCAATCCGGGTAGCGGTGAGTGTCTTGAATATGGAATTGATCGATCTTCATATGAATGGTTAGTACCTGAGAGTGAGGCTGGAACAAGAGCACTGCTTTGAGAGGGTTCTCCTTCTGAGAGGTCTGTTCTAGGATGCTCTTGATCTTGAGAAGCCCCGGTCATAAGAAGCCATAGTAAGCCATGGTATAGTATCTACATTCCATTGACGATGGGCACTTTGTAGAAGATTAGCGGTTAGCACGTTGTAAGTAGAACAGACTTTTCTACTGAATTCAAGTCCTCGACGAGTGCTACTAGACGCTCCAATTCAAAGTGATATCTCTGTATGATTATTTTGCGGAAAATGAGCACATCTTCGCGTTCAGAGTGATCCCGGAACGGGTTGCCGGAGTGTAAGATATTTTTCCGCAGTGACTCGACGCGGCCAGTCAGATGCTCGAGAGCATCATTTTCCGACAGGAGTAAAACTGCTAGTAACGGTGAGGGCATTATCTACCGCTCAGAAATATGCGTGAATGAAGTCGATGTCTTGCGGATGGTGATGAAACAGATGGCAAAATTCAAAGAAATGCGGAAACTGCGAATTTTGCTCCGTAGTGATACCAGAAACGAGTAGAAAAAGAAAAGAAAAGACATGGCGACGACATGAACAATATTCAACAGTTGATCACTGATATATGTCGACGTTTTCAGTGAGTAAAACCGAACGAAGTGGCCGCCGTTTCCTGTAGCGATGAAGTACAGACGCATGTTGATGAACGTGGAGGCATGTCGTCAGCGCGATCTGCGGTATCTTTGTGCGTGTTGAAACGGTGCCATTAGTGAGACTGCCAATACTTTCGAATTGTTGACCCTTTACAATGTGCAACGATCCTTGTACCGACTTTAGTTGAAAGGCTGGCGGCAATGCTATAAATATCTGGCCTTTGGCCACCCCGAACAATCTTTCTCGAACTTCCTTTCCGAACCGTTCCCATGCCGTCTCGGTGCAAAATGCTCTCGACTTCACCAACTACTCTCCGGTACGTACTGGCTCCGAAATGCCATGCACTCGTGATCGGACTGACCTTTTGTATCGCCCCCAGCCTGTTGTGATGGCGGGTAAGTATAGTGTCCCGGTCATTCGAAGCCATGCTAACGTGAAACATGCTCAGATCAGTCTCCTCTCCGCTGCCTGCGTGCGAAAATATTCGACGAAGGTTAGTCGTCTAGCGACCAGGATAGTGAGTTACGACGCGCCCACATAATTCACCTACTGATGATTTCTTATAGATCGGAATTCGAGATTCTGCGGCCAGTTTGGCACTGCTAGAAAGCCGCGCGCCGCGCCAACTGGCAAGGTAAGTTTGATCATAGTGGTATTTGTGAAGACTAAGCCTGTGCTGATGATTCACTGGGTAAGAAGCCAGCCGTTTTGGATGTACCACGGGCCAGCCCATGTCTGGTAAGTTGTCCCATCCGTTGCCACTGCTTAACCCCAGCGCCCGGGACTACATTTTGAGGCTCAGTGCGGATATATCTTATTCGGCCTCTGTTCCTCGAAAAGTATTGCTGATGTCTCTTTCTCGCTGCAGCGCGACTGTCAATCTTGCACTGACAAGACCGGTCGAGACACCAAGCCGAGAAACCTTGCGCCTTGTTGCTTCAAAATATGGGTTGAAACGGCACTCCGTTCAATGCAACCTGGCCACAATCCAGGAATGCTCTGTATTCCGGTTAGCCACGCGGTAACATTGCGAACTGTTTGCATCTCCCGCTTCACCCTGTCAGATCGAGAGCTAACTGTAAAAGTACCAGGACATTGCTGTATTCCGACAGCTCTGTTCTGTTGTTCACGTCCATTCCGAACCTCACCGGCACGCATGATACGTCCCAACTACACCGAATGAGTTATCGCAGCATTCGACAACAAGGGAAATCTCGCATAAATGATCATCAAGAAAACCCACGGATCCTTCCGAAGCAACACCAACCGAAGCTACCCCAGATCTCGTCGCCACACAGCAAACGCTGCCCGGGCAGTACCTTTGCCCCAGTGGAATTCTCAACCCTCCTCCGGTGTCCCTAGACTTGGCGCAACTGCATATCCGCTGCACACTGGCTGTGTCCGTGCCAACAGCAAAGCGCTTACAGCTATGCATTGGAAGAAATCCGCCAGCACCCACATCCTTTTTCTCTCGTACGAGCTGCTCCTGTTTCTCACGTATATATGAATGAGCTGACGGTTGCCACGTCTCTAGACCGCCCATGGTCAATGTAAAACTAATTTACTGCTATGGTAAGTATATGCCCTCCTCGGCCACTGCGAATCTTGCTGATGTAGAGAGGTAATATGCTTCAGTCCTGATTCGACCGTTCCCACATCCAATCGAGATACGGTACGATGGTCGGCATTCTCTCAGGAGGCCACGAGTACAGGTGGTTGAGAAGTACACCTTGTGTCAGCTGGACATTGATGATTGATCGAGAAGATCTAGCGGAGGATGCTTTTGGTCGTACCGGAAAATTAAGAGGAGCCAAAGCTGGCAAGGTACGTTCTCATCACTGAAAGTTTTCGGAGCTCAGCTGACCGCGTTGCCAGACCTCCGATATGAAGATGATCGATTATCCCCACACAATGACATGCTGAATGCCACTGCAAGCCGACCGACCGACCGATCGCTCCTCACAATGTCATCACCGAAGGGCACGGAAGCATGCCTCGCAATGGTCGTGATTTCCCTATTATAGTGCGAGAGATGCTACGGCGGTTCTCAAAGCAGATGGAGAAAAACGAGAAAACAACGTCCTGGTTACCCACGAACCCAGCCGCAACCGCAGACACCAACGCGACCTGGGAATGACGTGCTGCGCTACGTGAATGCACCTCGTAATCCCTCCCACGGCACGCGTCCGATGGAGCCGCAGGCCGATCACTCAATCTCAAGACCACAAGATGCGCTGACTTGGGCGACATGCCCAGAACATTTGTAGAATGGGCTCACCATATCCACTCGAAGTTCAAGACGTAGGCAATTCTTGTACGTATACATCATAAAGACTACTGAGGAAAGTACTCGGAAATCCACGCTGGAACAATTGAGTGCCTGGTGCCGGAATCGAACCCATGCATCGCTTCAGTTCAGCAATTCCGACTGGGTCAAAAGGTAATTCAAACGTAGCGAGCCCAAATTTGCCTACCTGTATTCAAATCATCCCCAACTGAGAATCGCAGCAGCCATTTCCGAAGTCGATATTTTTCAGCTCCAGCAGCGTCACTCATTCGGCCACACCAAGAGGTAGATATATATATATATTAAATTATATAACTAATTAAATAACTAACTATATTTATTATTTTATATACCTCCTGCGCCCCGAAGTTATTGAGAGCAAACAAATGATAAACATGTAAACTTGCCCACATTCAGAGACGCTCTAACTTAACTTGATTCTGACTCAGCTAACTCGGATAACTGCCAAGAAAGCTCTTTCCATTGCTTGGCATCGCCTCCGTCAAGTAACGCCAATGCAGTGACATTCCCCGTCCGAATAGGCTTTCCTAGTCCCGTATTTGGTACAGCACGTGCTTCCTACCGTATCTTTGATTGGTTGTGTTGACTTTAGTGCGATGCCGGAGCTTACATAAACATATTGGCTTCTTACGTCCTTCCATTCCATTTATGGATCCCGCGTACTTACATAGGTATTTAACCTAGAAGGCACAGCGACGGTTTACAGGAGCACTGCTCACATTTGAGAGGATCTAATTCTCCTTATCTATCTTACTATACTATTTGTGCTTGAGCAATCGATCTTCGCAGCTGTTAAGGAGCACTATGCCACTCCTCGCCCCCTTTCTCCAAGGCCTTTCGTCCCTCGCTCGGCTGACTCACAAACGGGGAAGCCGGGTTTCAAGTGCACTTGAAAATGAGGGATCGGGAAGGCCCCTGTCGAGTCGTCTGTTGGACGTTTTTCTGCGTACATGGGATCTAGGCTTTACAGCCTTCGGAGGACCACCAGTACATTTCCAGATTCTACATAGCAGGTTCGTGGAGGGAAAGGGCGACAAGGAAAAATGGGTAGATGAACAGACTGTACCATTCTCCCTCATCTTCAAGTTGGCGCGTTCCCATGCCATAGGGCCTCCTAACACATTTCATAGTATCAGGAACTCTTTGCTATCTGTCAGGGTCTTCCGGGTCCCGGTAGCACGAAGATGGTTTTCTGCATAGCCCTATTACACGCAGGATTTATTCCTGCCATGCTTGTGTTCTTACTTTGGAGGTGATTAATTCATACCCTTATGCTGCAAAACCCTCCATCTATTGACTTCAACTAACGGTTTCAGTCTTCCTGGCGCAATTGGCATGTATGCCCTCTCACTTGGGGTGCAAAACATGAGCGAAACACTTCCTGAACCTGCCTACTCCTTACTTTCTGGCCTCAATGCCTCTACAGTAGGTATCGTTGCACTTGCGGCCGTACAGTTGTCCGAAAAGGCTATTCGCGATAAACTGTCCCGTATCCTCGTAATATTTGGCGCATGTGCTGGTCTCTGTTACAATGCACTCTGGTATTTTCCCGTGCTGATGGTTATCGGTGGTTTCCTCACCAGCATCTGGGATGGATGGTTGTATCAGCAATTTTTGAGAGTAAAACTCGCGTGGAAGAACAGACATCACCGTCCCCAGGAAACGGAAGAGGCAAGCGGGAACTCCATAGCCATGGATGATACAAGTCGGGAAGAGAATAGAGTCCAAAGGAGTGAGACGACACGATCGCGAAGAACGGATCCTAGAGTCGAGGAACTACCACAGAGCATAGTTGATACTAGAAGCCCAATGCCGTCCGTTGAAGCTGATGCACAGCAGCACATTATTCGGATTCGGGTCGGAGTTTTGATTATGTGTCTCTTTTTCGGTGCGCATCCATCCTATCAAAATTCCTGAGCGTCAACACTAATATAGTTAGCTTCCTTCATCGCAATTCTTGTTGCTAGAGGCCAGATCGCCACTCCCCCGTTGGTCCTAGACCTCTTTGCCAATATGTACCTCGCCGGCACTGTTATCTTTGGCGGAGGTCCTGTTGTCATTCCCCTCTTACGCTCCTATGTCGTCGATCCCGGGTGGGTCTCTAGTAGAGACTTCTTGATCGGCCTTGCCATTATTCAAGCCTTCCCCGGTCCTAACTTCAACTTCGCTGTCTTCTTGGGGGCACTAGCTCTACAGCGCTCACAATTCCCGACCGTCTTCGGTGCGTTCCTCGGCGGTTTAGGAATCTTTCTTCCGGGAATCACGTTGGCCGTTGCAATCCAAAGCTTCTGGCGAGTGTTGCGGAAGAAGAAGTATGTGGTCGACTTCCTCAGAGGAGTGAATGCCACTGCAGTTGGGCTAGTATATACAGCTGTATACCGGTTGTGGGAGATTGGATACCTGACTTCTGAAAGAAGCGACGGACAGAGTCTGGGTAAGGAACCATGGTGGGTGGTTGTTGCGGCAGTAACATATTCAGGGAGCGCATGGTTCAATGTGCCCCCACCCGTGGCAATTGTAATGGGTGCTATCTTAGGGTTATGCTGGTATGGAACCGTGGGGAGATAGCATATTCTGGCAGCCATTGTTATTCAGCCTATGTGTGGTATGGCAAGGGACCGGTCAATTTGTCAATCTACTGTTTTCTTTTATATACTAATTATATCGCTCACGAGCCAAATCGGCTTGCCGCCCGGCCGAGGAGGCATCACAGCGCTCATGAGGCAGGGCATGACTAAACTAGACCAGCTTGCAAATATGTAATGTCTACTATGTCCCAGACCTACCACTCGAACAGCGTTTTGAAATCAAGTTCTGGTCACTCGAGTGAGGTGAATGGAATCAGTCAGACTATCTCATAAACCGGTCCGATCCATCACCTGTCGAACGGGTCGCACGAAAGTATTCATGCAAAGGCTTTACACTCTACGTTGTGCACCTACACAGCCTCCGTCCAGACCACTGTTACCGTGCTGCCACAGCCGATAGCAGCAATGCAATTTTCGTGATTTCGGCACATGAAGAGAGCCAGCTAGCAGGCAATGGAAGACTTGGCAAGGAGAAGCAGCTGGTTTCCATGGCTTCCAAAGTTGTCGCTGGGACAGTGGGAAGATGAAGCAACACTGGCAGCGGTGAGTGTCTTGAATATGGTATTGATCAATCTTCACATGAATGGTTTGTACTTGAGAGTGAGGCTGGGTGTCTCTGTATGATCATCTTGCGGCGAATGAACACAGCTTAGCGTTCAGAGTGATCCCTGAAAGGGATTCAGACTGTAAGGTAATGTCCACAGTGGCTCGACGCGGCCGGCAAGTACTCGAGAACATCAATCCCGGACAGGTGTAAAAAGTGATAGTAACAGGGGCTTATCCACCGTTCAGAAATATGCGTGAATAAAGCCAATGTTTTGCGGATGGTGATGAACAGATAGCAACATCAAAGATATGCAGATATTGCGGATTTTGCTCCGTATCGATACCAAAAAACGGTGGTAAGAAGAAAGGAAAAGAGATGGCGACGACATGAACAGTGTTCAACGGTTGATCAGCAAATAGGTCTTTATGGCCAGGGAATAGAACTGAACGAGGTGGCCGCTGTTTCCTGTAGTTAAAGTACAGACGCATTTGATGAACGTAGAAACATGCTGTCAGCGTGATCAGCGCAATCTGAAGTATCTTTGTGTGTGTTGAAACGGCACCAACAGTGAGAAACTGCAGTATCTCGGAATATCGCTGATAATCAATGGCGAAGAACCAGCTAAAACTGGACGGCCAGTTCTGTTGACCACTTGAAATGTGCAACGATCCTTGTACCGACTTGAGTAGAAAAGCTGGCAGGAGTGCTATAAATATCTGGGCCTTTGGCCACCCCGAACAGTCTTTCATACATCTTCTCTCAAACCTCCTCATGTCGACTCGGTGCAAAATGCCCTCGACTTCGCCAGCTACTCTTGGTACGGACTGACTGAGATTTTATGCACTTGTGATCGGACTGACCTTTTGTCTCGCCCTAGCCTGCTTACCCCTGATACTGAGATCTGTGATGGTAAGTATAATTGCCCGTCGTTTGAAGCCATGCTTACGTGAAATATTTTCAGATCAGTCGCGTCTCCGTGGTTATTCACCAACATTAGTCGTCTTGGGAATATCCCGGCGGCAAGGATAGTGAGCTACGACGGCCCCATGTAATCCACCTACAAATGATCTCTTAAAGATCGAAATTCTGCAGCCGATTTGGTTCTGTGAGAAAGTAGCGTGCCGCAGTAACTGGCAAGGTAAGTTCGATCGTTGGGTAGTCGAAAAGACTAAGCCTTGCTGCTGACCATTAAATGGATAAGAAGCCAACCCTTTCGGATGTCCCACGAGCCAGCCCATATCTGGTCAGTTGCCCATGTGTGGTCCTTCTTATTCTCAACGCCCGGGACTACATGCTGAGTCTCAGCACGCATATATCTTATTCGGGCCCTGTTTCTCAGAAAGCATCGCTAATGTCTCTATCTTGCCGCAGCGTTATTGCCAACTCTTACACTGACAAGACGAGCCGAGCCACTTCCTCCAAGAAAACTTGCACCCTGTTGCTCCGAAATATAGGTTGAACGGCACTCCGCTCAACGCATTCTGATCCCGATTCAAGAAGGCTCTGTAGTCACGCGGTAAACTTGCAAATTGTTTTCATATCCCCGCTGCACCCTGTCAGATCGAGGGCTAAATGCCACCATAATAGGGATATTGCCGCGTTTCCGTAGCCCTGCTCCTCTCGTCCACATCCATTCCGAACCTTGTCGGCACGCATGATCCGTCCATGACACCGAATGAGTATTGCAGCATTCGACAAGAAAGAGAAATCTCACATCAATGACCTATTACGAAAACCACAGTTTCTTCCAAAACTGCCTCAGATCGCGCCATAAAGCAAACGTTATCAGGCAATATCTTTGCCCGAGTCGAATTACCAGCCCTGCTCCGGTGTCCCTTGACTTGGTACAACTGCATGTCCGCTGGCCACTAGCTGTGTCTGTTCCAACAGCAAAGGCATACAACTATCCCTTGGAGGATGTCCGTCTATCACTGCTGCCGTCTTCTCTAGTAAGAGCTGCTCCTTTTCCTCGCGTATATGTGAGATGATGCTTGCCTCGTCTCTAGACCCCATCCCCCATGGTCGATGTAAAACTACCGTCATGGTGAGTATGTGCCATCTTTCGACACTGGACATGTTGCTGATGTAGATAGGGAATGTTTCGGGCTTGATTAGACAATTCCCACCGCCAATCGGGATACGGTATCATGGCCGCTATTGCGAATCCCAACAGGCTGAGGGTAAACCGAGCTGTACGAGTTAAGCTGGACGTTGATGATTGATCGAGGAAATGTAGCGGAGGAATCTTTTGGCCGTCCTGAAATCAAGACGACGAACTAAAGCTGGCGAGTTGCAATTCATCCCTGAAATTTCGGAACCCAACTGACCGCATTGCCAGATCGCCGATTCAATGATCGATTGTCCTCACCTATGGCATGCTGAATGCACCGAACGCTCCTCGGTGACACCAATGGGGATGGACCGCTCGCCGAAGCATGCCTCACGAAAGTCGCGATTCCCCTGTGATAGTCCGAAAGATACAAGTCGGTTTTCAATACCGGACGGGAAAATTAAGAAGCCGTCCTTGATGCCTACGAATGTAACCGCGAACGCCAACGCGACTTGAGAGAGGCGTGCGGCACGTGAATGCACCGCGATCTCCCGCGACACGCGTTGATGGAGCCGCACGTCGATCACTCAATTTCAAGACGACCACAGGGTGCGCTGCTTTCCATATCCACTCGAGGTCAAGACGTAGGCAAGTCTTGTATGATACGTCACAGAACAACCGAGGAAATGACTCGGAGAGTCACGCTAGTTGTGCCAAGGCAGCTCCATATGGGCAAGATCTGTCGTTCCGCCCGAAAAACAATTGAGTGTCGGGTTCCGGAATCGAACCCGTGCATCATTTCAGGTACGCCATTTCGACTAGGCCAAAAAGGAATTCAGCCGCGGCCAGAGAATTTTAGTTTAGTTATTCCCACGTCATCCCCAAGGAGAACAGCAGTAGCCATATCAGAAGTCGACATTTTCAGCTCCAACAGCGTCGCTCATTCGGCCACACCAGGAGAAAATAATACTTGGGGTCATACTTTGGTTCCGATTGTTAGATAACATTTCAACGTTTATAGAATTAGCCAGTGGTTTTTTCTCATACCGTGGTCCGTCTCGTACTTCGTCCCCAGTCATGAATGGCCGGTGCGATCTAGAGATATATATCGGGTGTTGGTAGCGGGTGGCAACGTAGCCATACCTCCTCCCCCGAACACGGTCTATTATCGACACAGGATCAAATTCGATTCAAATAAATAAATTGCTCCACAAAGTGAAACAAGAGGGACTGAGTATAGAAAAACTATATTCTACAAATATAACCATCTTAATCCATGCATGCCTTCAGTCCACGTCGGTTATTTTACATGCAACTTGATTTGACTAAATGGTGTGCCACGTTGTCATCAAAATCAAATTGTGCCAAAGACATTCGGTCGCCGTCCTATCTGTGTCATCGTAGTCATGTCGAAGACTCTGTATTTTCTCGCTGCAGATCGGTCTTCGCGTTGATCCTGGGACCGCCGTGTTAAGACGGGTGTTGATTACCGATGGATACTTCACCGCTCAGCCCGGCCCGCCGCGCGTTAATAACCGTCGCCGACCCTCAACTACCATCAGCTTCATCACGACCAGCACCGACCAGCAACGGCTCCAGCCAACAGATAGAACTCACAAGGATGTTGATTATTCTGGAGGGCAGCTGCATTCACCGGCAATGAACCACGTGGGCACATACCGCGTTAGCAAGCTCAATGACCCCATCAACTACGCTATTTCGTATGGAGTGAGCGCTCAGTGTATAGGTCCCGGGAACGATTGAAGGCTACGTGCATTACGTGAATGGGATCTTGACCATAGGAGGTCGAAGACATGAAAAAGGCCTGCTTGGATTTTCTTGATTTCTATGGACATTTGGAGCAGGTCTTGGCTTCTTCGATTCCCCTGAAGGACTCGAATACTAGTCTCTGACACCACGAAGAGGTGCCTGCTTATCGCCAGAGGATCAGGACGAGGACCGCGGCGCCACGGGCCTCATCTGAACGAGCACACATTACAATCGCAGGGCTCATTGCTGCGAGGGAGAACTTGTTGACGCAGCACTCTCCTGCGGGTCTCAATTGGTATCGCAGCGTCCCCCTGCGGAGTCTCTTGGTAACGCAGATGTCCCTGCAAAAGACACCCCAAGGCCTTGTGGCCCGGGAGTGTGAGGAGGAAAATCCTGATCTTCTTCTCGACGGAAAACGAGCGACTTTTATGCCAATCGAGTAGGGCCTGCGGCAGCGACCATTTGCGCACCTTTTGGCAGACTCATCAACGGGAGGACGCTTTTTTGCTGGTCGTTGAGGCGGTTGATTAACGTTGAAATAAGAAATTTTAGCGTATCTGTAGAGGGCGGATTGCCCGCCCCACCTAGACCCGTGGCTGCCGAGGGCCTAGACTTGACCAATCATTCGTTCGGTTGACGTTGCTCACCAGGGGAAACGGTTTTTGATTTTGGCTGGAATGCAATAACACCGACTTATTCCACAAGATGAATGCTTCGGCTTCGATGAGGCATTTGTAGATTAGGCCATGTTAGCTGCTCCGATGCGTACGTGCATCTATTCTCTCCTACGTGGATGCGCAATGGACAGAACTCGAGTCGACATCCGAAGGCCGAGTCAATGATGGGCAGGTTCAATTTTGGCCACGGATGTCCTTTCCCAAATTACGGTTGGGATTGGTCGGGCATCACCTATGGCTCCGGCGAATCCAATCTTGGTGCTCGCATTTATCACTGGTCCACGTATGAACAGTAGTGTTCAACTGCGAGGAAATCGATCAACATAGACTAGGTTTCTGCGAGCCACGGAGTGGGAAACTAAATTATCAGTGGCGGTGGAAGAATTGATTGTTCGTCGACGTTGCCCGGTGGATTCCTGAACCATCAAAGACGATTTGCGCCTAAATTTTCACTTTCTCCTGAATGCGAATCCGAACATGACTGGTGTGTGATCAGGGCAACAGCGTCTTCCACTACGGAAGAGTGCTCCCTGGACCTATCTGCCCCGAATTTCTTCTGCTATTGATAAGCATTTATCTGTACAGTTCTCTAGCCACTCGGGAACTGTCGTTGTCCGACCATATACCATTTCATTATTGACCCCTTCTCAAGGAGATAAAGACGCCATCTAGCCCAAATTCACCAGTACGAGTACAGCTCAAAACCTTTCCTCCACCGAAGAGAGCCAGGGCAGTCCAAAGTTCGAAGCCAGATTCCATCTGGGATAGCATCGATCAACACGAGTGCAGAATGGACAATGGTAAAGATCAAAACCGATATGGTCACTGTTCGTCGGGGCTGCGAGAAAAGCTACTGGAACAGTTTCAACCGCTACAAGAAAAGCTTTGCTCCGCCTTGGAGGATTCGCAACACCTATCAACCCAGTTCCGAAACAATAGGAGCCTTGCGCGTATCTTTGACGCCCCGATGATCAGTGCCCAGCTCATGAAAGGAATCGATGCTCTTTTCGGGTGTCCCGGCCCAAAGGTTATCCAGGGTGGACAAAACACCACACAGAAACCGATCAGCTGGTCGGATATCATGACTGCAAGCAACTGCAAGATTGAGAATAAAGAAGCTGGCACCCATTATTACCATCTCGATGATTCGGAAGCCATTGCCGAGCTGTCTGAGTTCCAGCATAGTATAGTCCTTTCTGGACTACTCCAGTTGACCCAGCCTTGGTCCTACAAGAGAGATGTCCAGACAGAGCTATATACGCTATCATCGATAGCCGAAACAGCTGGCCTCTCAATCCAGCTTGCATCAAAAAGTGAGTTCGTCCAAGTCATATCTGGCATAGGAAATATTCCCTGACTGACTGACAAATGTCTGAATTACAGTCCTCAAAGTCAACAAAAAGATAATCGGACAAGCTGATCAGCGAAGCCGGGTGCTCCGAGACCTTTTGAAGCAGTGGAAGGAGCCATTATCTCATCGAGGGTCATCAAGCCTGATTTCGGGACAAGCTCACAGTCAAGATTGGTCAGGACATGCGGAAGCCCCTGTTAGAGGAGGATCACATAGGACAGCATCCTCAAACAAAAAAGAGCCCCAGAGGCCGCGTCTAACGTGGACCAGGAGGAAATGGCGAAGCCACCTTACCAAAACGATGATCAGGGGGCGACTCTATCACAGGAAAACAGCACTGGCTACCGACAGAAGAGTGCACAGATTGGCCGGACCAGTCTGCATGAGAATGCACCGGAAGAGAATGCTAAATCGTCGTTTATGCCGACGAGTGACCCTCTCCAGTCCACCAATGCCATCCCACACAACCTCACCTGTCCGCACCCAGAGCACCAATGAACAGCCAAGAACCTGCCTGGGAAATCTTTATCCACGAGTAGAGAATCCTTCCCACGCCCGTCTGTCTGGTAGCCCCAGTGAGAACAGCGAGAATTGCAGGAAACCCAGTGGCGAGGCGGACGAGGAATCGGCCAATACCCGGCTCGAAGTACAGTACAGCCCCCGTGGACTAGGTTGGAATACCGAAAACCCATCCAATGTGGTGCTAGGGGTTAATCCAAATGGTCATGAATTATTGACAGCAAGGCCCGCACCGATGGGAAATCAGGCCCATCTGGCGACAGAAGGGCCAGCGGCCCATGGCAGAGGCGGCCCATTTGGTGGGGATGGTGGACGCGCGGAAGCACCGCTAGGGACGACATTGATCGCATCGCCAGTGAACAACGCGGACCTCCCCTCACTCGGTAGCACAATAACTGACAAGTGTCATCCTGAACCGATCCCTCACAGCATCCCAGTGGCCTTTCGAAACCTTGCCCCTACCGAGGCCCCCAGCTGCCTTGAGGACAGTGTCTACCAGGGCCCTGGTGGGATCAACCTGATAGATGGAATAGCATCTCCGACAGGTAGTCTGGATGTTTCGTCTAATTTGATGGTCGGCGAAAGAAAAGACGTGGGAGTGACTGTAACACCCACCCAGGCCCCGACCCTGGGGCCCCAATGGAGTAAGTGGCCCAAGCCGAGCCTTTTATCCAACGAGAGCTGACAGAGAACAAGCTAAATCCCGGAATCGCCGTTGGGCGACACAGGACCTGGAACGTTTGCCATTCTGGTTCATGGACAGGGCGCATCTGACCGAAGAGGAAATTGAAGCTGTATTCCGGGTGGACTTTCAACATGAGAGGAGCTTTAGAGCAATCCATGCTGCTTTCAAACGACAGGTGAGGATTGTCCAGGAGACAAACCCCGTGAACACGGCTGGAGATCGTGAGCCAGATCCTCATTCCCCTATGAGCTCTTCTGTCACAGCTCATAGCATCAAATCTCCGATATCACAAACTGGATCTGATCCACCGAACGACTCTCAAGGTACCCCCCGAAGGTATGTCATCCACAAAAAACCCATCGTTCTAATATTATGGTTCTGGACTCGCTGAACTCGTATATCTACCGTATATCACCTAAAGGAGAGATCATCCGAAGATGGCAGGCTAACTTTGGGATTACTTCGTCTCATCTAGCCCCCACACCAGAAGAGTGTCCAGTGATGACTGGATATCCGGATAACATCGAGATGTCTCCATACAGGGCAGAGCTGACTCGAAGCCCCTCCACAATTTCGTACCGGGCTAATTCTGCAGAGAATACGCCATTCTCTCCATCCTTTTATGACCAAGCCAATTGAGCTGCCATTTTCTCGCTCGATACGGATGTTTTTGCTTCCATTTCGGCTCCAACTTCTCGGATTTTATTCTTATTTATTTCTTTTACTTACGCTTTCGCCTTTTATATTTTGCCCGGTATACTCACTTGCGCACAAGGAGTCCTTTTTCCCTCCAGAGAGACGTAGTTCGTGCAATTATTTCTAGCATCGGAGCTTTTCCTTTCCTTTCCTTCTCGATTTTGTGTGAAAACGTCTAGTACAAGGCGATTGCAGTTCTGTAGCTAGAAGATTCCTCTGTACGCAAAACTCTCGGATTTAACATTATATGACTTCTAGACAGGCTCACTCCAGTAAACCGAAGGTAGATTAATCCAATACCCCCACTGCTACTCTTTTCATCGCGGTTAAATCATCAACCCAACGATGACTCATTGGTATTCTGCTCCTGAACGAACGCACAACGGACCGTCTAACTATGCATCGAGCTGAGACTGATTTTAACTAGGATCCAATTCATGACCGTACCGCATCGTTCAATCCCGCCTTTTGAACCGCAAAAGGTTAAATAAACTTAAATACGGGGCTTCTTTAGGATACAGCCTGGTTTAAGAAGACAAATCTTCCTCGCTGACCTCGTACCTGTACGGTATTTCTCGTTCCCATGATTGCCACAAAATCAAATACTGTATCGCTGAAATTCCCTCTTCCGAGACTAGGCGAGAGGCAACGGCACTGATGGGGGTTTTTTTCCCAACCTGGTTGCTTGTGTTAGCTGCAACGCCAGAAAAAATCTCATGGCTTACTTACGTCACTCGAGACTTCGTGACCACCCATGGTGTCCTGAATGCCGGGAGGACTAGGCCCTAGCGACTCGTCCTCTGAGTAGGAAGTCCCATCGCTTTCCGATGCGACAAAATTGCGATCCTCACTCGTTTCCGAGATGTCCTCACTCGTTTCCGAAATATCATCTCCTGTAGTAGCGGAATCGTGATTCTCTTCTTCCATGTCCAAGCCTTCGTAGTTTGATATCATTTCCAAGAGATCATTGTCGCTGTCACTTGTTTCGGTCGCCATTTGCGCAATTTCGTGATACAATGGATTGGACGTGCCGATTTCTCTAGAGATTGTCGCAATTTCTAGAAACTACACAAAGGATATGCATGATATATACATGGCCGCTGACGGTTAAGAGAATATGATACTGGTGAACCACATATGACAGAGCTTCAATGTATTGAGGAATTGTGGTGAGAATTGGCCATCATCATCATGTGCTCATGTTCAACTCGATATTTACAGGATGTGTTCTCATCTCCTGTCTTTGACCAATGGAATGGTTGTTCCGAGGGGTGGGTGGGGGGTTCACGTCGCCCGTGGTTGGCCAGATCGTGTATGACAAATCGTCCACATCAACACAGGCAAAACCATTTCAACGCGTCGGCTAGCACACCATTCACTCAGTCAATGTTCTCTTATGATCATCACTGTCGATCACTTTACACATGGCGAAGATCAATTCAGATGCTGTAGACTTTAAGCTAAACTGAGTTGAAGCAAACTCGATCCTTGTCGACTATTCGGGCATCACTGGTGACAACGTTGAGGACCGACTACCACGGTATTCATCATGCGAAATTTGCCACAAGGCTAGGGCTGCGGATGTCCACCTGTGATCAAAGTCTTCATGCCCTTCAAAGGTCGCAGAATTTTATCGAAAGACGAAATAGTTGTGACAAGGTCCGACATGAACTCATTCAGAGATTGAATCGGATGGGATGACGTTGTACTGAGCCACACCATTGGTGGGGTTTGCACTCAAACTCTCCGTTCGTTCTATCTTGACATGGTGATGTTGATTACCGTTTCCCAGCTGACGGAATGCATTGGCTGTCTGGGCTCAAAATACTGACGGACGGCATATAAATAGTCGACCGACCAGCGTTCTAAAGGCACGTCCTGCGCAGGGAAATGGCCACTCATATGGACGCTGACGCCATCGAAGATGGCGGCGAAATGATGGAGGCAAATCAGCAGCTAGAATGCGAGCTCTTTCAGAGCCAGCAAAGCACACCTCAGCGCATGATCTCGCTCGGACTCTCGCCTCATTACGTGAGTCACTGGACCACTGCCGATGCCTTTCGGGAATTATATCAGAATTGGTATGTGGGCGACGCCTTATGGAGTCATGTTGCTAAATTAGAACAGGAAGGATGCCATCTGGAACGGTTCCAACTCGATCGACTCGCTTTCCGGCCTCACTTTGAAGACGCCCGTGACCATTTTGCGGTCGTGGTTCCCGACCCGGCGGACATCGATGGTCGCCGGTCCCTGGGATTCATCAAGTACGACAAAAAACAAGTCAGGTCACGCTGGCGAATGCTTGCATGCAATTGCCCGTTGAGGCCCTCGAGTTGGGGTTTACTACGAAGACTGGCCAGGACCACCTCGCGGGATCCCACGGCGAAGGACTCAAGCTGGCGGCGGTGTTGCTGTCTCGTGATGGATACAGCTTGCGAGTGGTGGCGAGCCAGTGTTCCTGGTGTTTTCATCTGCGCGAGCTACGGGGATTTCTCTGTTGTACCGTGACTCCATCACACCCATCTGGCTCTTTCGAGATGGATGGGGCTGAGGGTATGGCTGACCTACGCTTCCAGAATGAGCGGGATGTAGCCGTGCTGATCGGCCCCGGACGCGCCGCCCAGGGTCGATCAGTGTCGCAAGAGGAATTCCTTGGCTGGCTACAGATATCGTTGGATATTCGTGGTCTCACCTACCCATCCTCCGTTGTTGAGACGAGCGAGGGGGATTTGCTTTTCGACCCACGTCTGCATGGGAAGATCTATGCTCATGGAGTGCTGCTGCCAGAAGCAAACTGGACGCATCCATTTCGACTTGGGTACCACTTTCCCTGTGGGAAAGCCACGCGCGATCGGCAGTGGCAGATGGATCGGCATGGAGTGGCAAATTCAACGTCGTAACAATCCACGTTTGCTGACCAATGCATAATTGCCATAGCCTGGCCGATAGCTTTGGCATAATGTTGGATGGGTAGGTTGAGCTCGATCATCTGATCCAGACACAAGTTGAAATTCCTTAAAGTGAAGTTTGCAGGAGGCGGGTCATTCACACCTCGGCGACGGCCAAGATAGACTCGTGCCAAACAATCACGGTTAGTGTCGTGAGCCCTTACAGCAAGTTGCGATGGTGCAGGGCAGTAGGCATCTATTAAAGCTTGTCGAGCGAGTTTGGGTAGCGGAAGTATTCGTTCTGTGATCAACGCCATTGCCGGTAGAGGGAAGGACAGGTGGGATCCATGAAAAAGCTCAAGACGCGCGTCCCACCACTCATTGTTCGTCTTTGACACATATGAGCAGACTTTGGGAGTTGGTACTTCAACGGACTGCTGATTTGCGAAGGCGTGGTACACTGACAAGTGGGCTTGAAGATCCGCCCAACGGGCATCTTCGAATGATGGGCGGGCGATCTTGACCACATACGCGCGTCCTGGCCGCTCATAGACAATCCCACATTGGCCAAACCCGACACTGCGAAACCCAACAGAACTCACCTGCTGTGCGTTGTAGAAAAATGCGGAAGAGGAGGCTGTAGAAACAACGGAACTTGGCGATAGAACCCGGCTCAACACTTCATGGGGTTCTGCTGAGGGAAGGATTTGCAGTTCAAATGCCAGCTCTTCATTTCGTGCAGCATCAAGTAAGGCGGATAATCGGTTCGTAAGGTCAATATCTTTATGCAAGGTAGATGAGATGGCAGAACTGGGAGTGCCAGACTCGTCGCTGCTTCGATGGCGCCGCTGCATTATGGAGATGTGAGAGATGTAGTGAGGATATGAGAGGATGAATACGTGAGAGACAAGTAACTGGGAGCCTGAGAGTGGACTGGCAGAAAACCAAATCCATCTACGGGGCATGTCCAAGGTTCCTGCCTAACTCACGATTACTTTCAAAGATCCATGGATCCATGCGTCCAGCCATACGGCTAATCCTGTGCCTAAAATTGGACAAGGGTACCTACCTAGGTAGGTATGAATGTGACAGGCAGATGAGTCCATCCAGGCAAGTCCTCAGTATTAGCCCTGGCCGCATAGCCAATTCTCCCAATTCCCATTCAACTTGATTACAACGCGAAAGTTGAGATATGCAGGGAGATGAATATCCATGCACGCAGGAAACAGGAAGAAGAGGGAGAGGTGTGATAAACCAATAGTACCTACAGCTAGGAACTATCCAACCTGAACGTAGCCATTATGGAATTTGGAATTTTGCTACGTTTCCAATGTTTATTGTTGCATTCAGTCACCAAATACATGAGCTCTAGCAGACTTCAGGCCCTTTTGATGGAGTTCATCAACGATTCCCTCAAGGTAGGCAATGTCAGCCTGGTGCCTAGAGCCAGCTGACTTGTATACTTTGTAGGCTATCTGGAGTGGGAAGATGGTAGATGCCGGCCCAAAGAGTCTCATCTCCTCTTGTAGGAGGTAGACCATACTCAGAGATATACTTTTCGCAAATGCAATGAGCTGGGCTTGAATGTCATCGTAGTTCATACGAAGCTGCTCGGTCCAGGTCGGTTGCTCTTGGTCATGGCGCGAGAAATGCGTAATGAATCTCTTGAGTTCGTAGAGGCAGAGAATTCGGAAGGCCCATAGGTGGGTAAAAGCGTTCGCCATGGTGATGTTCGGGTACCAAAAAAGAGGTAGACCTGTATCGTCAGAGGCCCTTGATTCTACTGCTGGTGACACATAACCGCATCGCCAATAGCAAGGTTGCTCTCCTTTCTGCAACGTCGTTTCCCACTCGCCAAGGCGGATAAGTATGTTGGTGATTGAACCGGGTATTTTGTTGATATCGGACAAGTCGGCCGGGACCAAGCTTCCTAGGACGCAATCGCTTTGGTGGAGGAGGGCGGGAAGGATGACAACTTCGTTAATGAGGTTTTGCATGAGTGATGGGCGGAATTGAGAGAACGGGGTGTCAATCCATGGTTGCGATGCTAAAAATGTAGGCTGGCGTTTTCGTAACGCCTGTATTATCTATATCCAAGCTCAACAGCCATACGGGCAGAAAGATCAGGGTGGCAGAGCACGAACCAGAAGAGGTCTAAAACCGACGAATAGCTTATGTAGTAATCCCAAACTACACATGTGCGGTCCGTGGGCATGTAGCAACATGCCTACAGCCTGGGTATGTGATGCTATAGCAGCGATGGAATCTGGATTCATAAGCTTTGACCAGTTAGCGAGCGCGTAGATAAATGTCGGACTGGGGAACAGTACCTCCACTAGCGTAAGACACATAATAGCTGGTATCTGTTCAGTGCTAAGGGAACGGGGATTCAAGCCAAAGCTTTGTCGGAGTGTGTGGAGTGCCATGTCGTAGGTTTGGGCGCAGGTTATGTTGGATTCACTTTGTTGAGATAGTAGTGAAGCTCCCAATGCTGCGACTGCCCTCGGAAGAACCAGACCGGGGGTGTTCAGGAATGGAAGGCTCGACAGCACTTCAACCCAAGACCCGCAGATTCGAGGCTCCATATAGTCCGAGTCGCACTTTTGTATAATCCGTTCGTTTTGGGGAACATAACTTTTCGTTATTAACTCTGTGAAATTACATACGCTAAGGGGGTTCAGATAGACCTGAAGGGGTATAGGTCCGGTTGGCGAGTCTTGTTGATCGGCACGTAATAAGGTCTCTTGGCTCTCCTTTCGAACAACCTCAGCTTGGTTGTGTTGCTGTGAAGTAGACGAGAGCTTCGGAGTGTGTGATATAAATTTCCAATCTGTTCGATAGCCGTCGCACTTATGACCCGAAAGAACACATTGGCTGCAGGCTGGAAGCTTCCCATCGCACTAAAATTATAAGAACGTCAGTGGTCCAATCCCAACGTGGCAAATGATGTGAGCACATACCCCTAGCTTCCGGGTTCTACAATTCTGACAAACAGATTTCTGCTTGACTTTCATTGTATTTGCGGAGATGAAATATTGAAAGTTCCAAGCCGTGGAGGTATAGAAGGATACCGCAGTGTTGTGACGTAAAAGTCTTGGCGGAATATGCAACCAAATCGGGGTTCGGCTCCACTTTTCCGTTTCGGACCTTCCCTTTTGGACCTATGGGTTTCAGGGTACAGTTGAAGAAATGACAACATTGGGATTTTTCAGTACTTTGAGTGCAGTACGTTAATTCTTTTAAACCTAACATTGACTGTCTAATAATAGAAAAATCCATGGGTGCTGATCTGCTTTCCGCTCTCGTCATATCTTCGAGGCATCACAGGTGAGACACCATCAACGCCCCGAGGCTCGTAGTCCAGATTCCGGGCAGCATATGTAAGAATCTCTAGACTGAATTGCTCCTTGAGCCAACAGGCAACCATGTCCATTCCTGCAACAGCACCAGCTCCAGTCCAGATATTCCCGTCAACAACCCATTTCTTTTCCTTAGTCCAGTTGACGGCAGGATAATTCTCTTTCGCCCATTTATACCCAGCATGGTTGATAGTTACCTTCTTTCCATCGAGAAGTCCTGTAGATGCAAGTACGGCTGAGCCAGTGCAAGTCGTGAAAAGCAACTTTCCTGCATTGATATGTTGACGGATGAGATCAATATATTCCGGGTGCAGCTTGAAGCCCTCGGGATTCGGCCCCCCAAGCAAGATAATATCGAGCTCGGGACACTCATCCACCGTTGTAGTTGGGGTAAGGGTAATGGCACTGGTGAATAGGTGGAAGGGCTCTTTCGTGATGCCAACATGGTGAAAAACAAAGTCTGGCGCCTGAGAGATAGCATCGTCATTGACGGGGCCAAACATTTTGGACACTTCCAAGAACGCAGAATTAGCGGAGTGAAGGAGGTCGATTGGGCCGACAACATCAATCGCCTGGTAGTCATAGACCAGAATACCAAGGTGAATAGGCGCCATTGCAAGCACAAACAGGATGCGAGTTCTAAGAGATCATAATATTCTTGCTCGTCTTCTATATATGTTAAAGGCATTGTTACACCCTTAATACTACGGAGTACTAGTAGTACACTTGGCAGGAAGCGTTGGATATCGAGTACGTTCAACGGCGGAGTAGCGCTTCAGTAAAAAGGCTTGGCGGGGAATCTAGCCGTTCTAAGATAAAGTACCGCGCAAACAGCGCTAGAGCGGTTCCTCTTGTAAATCATTTCCCAAAAGAATCAGGGGTCCTAACGAAATGTGAACGGCATAACTCTAATCTTCAATCCCTCCAACTACAACCTGCCTAATTTGTAGTATGATCTTTCTTCCGGGTTAACAACGACTCAATATTTCTTTAAAAATATGTATTAGGGGCAAATTCGGGAATTCTTATCGAGTCTCCTCGTGCGTCGGGGACGGGCTAATAGAACTCTGCAAGGTAGAAATTTCAAGCTTTTCGGTTTTACTGGCCGATGAGTTACTTTAATTGGGTTTAGCACCTACCAGAGGTTATGGAGGCCCACACTCAGCTATAAATAAATTATTGCTGAGACGACAAAAAGTGTAGTAATGTCGACAGGTTGGATAAGGTTGTGAGGATATACTGTATATGTCGGTAGTAGCTCGGCGTAATTGGACTGAATGAGTAAAGTGTATGTTATATAGCGATCAGGGTTCAAACTTTACCCTGGATTGGTGCCTTAATGTCTTAATTTGGCTTGGATTTTAGACTGCTTTTAGGCATCCGTTTACAGTGTATTGTAACACATTCAGTGCAGCTTTTCCTCCCATACAAATACCTCCATCTCCAGGTTTTGAGGTAGTTTACAAGCCTCTATGTATGAAAATTTGGCTTTTCCCCCCATACATGGAGGCTTATAAACCACCTTGAAAACTGGAGATGCATGCATTTGGGATTAAAAGCTTCATATTACCCTTCCCGAGGTCCTCCTTAAGAATTACCTAAGGTACTTTGCTTACCTACATATGTAGGTATTAATGGCCCTGTAATGGTAATTCAGGTATTTTTATTTTTCTGCCAGGCCAAATTCAGCCTGAGACATCCAGGCACCAATGCCGGGGAACCCTGAGCGCTATACACCTTTGTAAATGAGTTTGAGGAGTAATCGTCAGTCTATAGCTTGATAGTTTAATTTCAGAGCTTGAATATAGTCTTCTATAACTCGTATGGCAGATTCGTGTTCTTGGAGAATCTGTACGTACTCCGGAGGCGAGTATATATGGACGGTCGCATCAGTGGTGCATCCATTGATTATACCCGGACAAATTGTCGGAGAGCACAAAATCATCTGCGTAGCTGAGTCGATACTAGATATATAGTGAGGACTGAGAGAGAGAGAGAGCTACTAGAACAGCGACCTTTCCAATTCTCTTTTCTGAGAGGGCTACTATCGTAGTTTATTTGGAGATGAGAAGATGCCGTTAGTTTGACGATGACGGGACATCAATTAGTGCCTGATCGTCTTCCAGATTGCTGAAGCATAGAGCATAGGGGCTGAGCGACACGTCTTGTCCAGAGATGAGTTTGAAGTTGGCTAGGCTCCATTCCCGATAATGCTCATCCTAGTAGTGGGTTCCATAAAGGACCTCGGGACCTCGGGAGCTTTCATTCCTTGCCAGACTTTGTTCCCGAAATATCTCCATTTCGCCTATTCGTCACTAGCGGTGGAAATGAATATTAGACTTGTAGTGGCCTTTAGTGGTGCTGTCATCGCAATGCTGGAGCAATAAGTCGCTGCCTATCATATATTTGTCCGAGCTTTCGCCAGCCTACGGAGTACGTGGGGCACATTTGTTGGAACGAGTGTAGATCAGAATAAAGGTGGTCTGCTTGAAACACCAGAATTGACTGAGTTCAAAACATGGCGAATGGTATCGAGTCATACGTGGGTAGTCGCCATCTTGCGGATTATTTATAGATAAAAGTTGTTACAGAAACTCTCCGTTTACGTCGTGATGGCCGGTGGGCATGCTCATATAGAGACAGACCGTGTGCTCGGAAGATATAAGGACCATCTTGCATGACTTGAACCTGCAAAAAATGGCTAGTAATCCTCAATCCTTCTTTATATGTTTAATGTAAACATTACGTTCGAGATGAGCTACCCAGTCGACGTGCACTTCGTGGATGGAATTCCCGATTTGGTAGCTTATTACCTCCGCCTTTTGAGTGATATTACTCCATCTTTACTGTCTTTATTGTACCTGCTTTGCACAGGCTCTGTGTTTTTCGATGTTGTTCACCATATGCTCCACCGTTGCAACAAATCGTCTCACCCTCTTTTTCGACGCCTAGCACGTGTCCACCATTACCACCATCTCTACTTCACACGGCATATGGATTTCGACGAAAGGTATCTTCAGCAGAATCGATTTCAAGCCTTGCCAATTGAGCTAGCACTCCAAATCGTTGGAAGCACGCTAGGGTATCTCTTTGCCAGTTATATGACGCCTAACGGTCTCGTGTAGTGTACACGAAACCACCTTTTGTCTATAAGTCTTTGAAACCCTAAGATCTACTTTTGTCATACTCACATGTGGCCGCGACTCAAACCATCTCATCTACAAAACCGCCCCGAAGGACACCAACTGAATACTTGTGGGCCCAGAGTTTCACGCACTACACCATGTTTACCCGGATCGTTATATGAGTTCGTTTATCAAAGTCTTCGACTGGATCTGGGGTACCGCCTACTCCTTCAGATGGAAGCGCTTTACGGTCACTGAGGGAAGCGGAGCATTTACCCAAGGAATCATCAAAGTTCTCGAGCGTGAAGAAGGGGTAGCCTGCATTCGCAAGTTGACGATTGGGACTGATTGGGATCGTCATGACTTTGATAAAGTGATACCAACTCTTTCAAACACCGACGTTTTGATCCTAGCTCATGCCTACGATGGCGAGGACGCACTTGGCTCAAATTGCGACTCAGCTACCCGATTTATCAAACTATTCAAGCAGTCTAGAGCGACCAGGCCCGCCTGTCAGACGCTTCCAGTAGTACGGTACATTGGCAGGGAGATTGATTTCCATCCATTCTGGAGAAATGCACGGCCGCGACGTGACTCTCAGTCCAAACGAAGGACATTCCTGCCGCACGCTCGTTCCTGTTTTGATGACCCTGATATAATCTACCGACATATCGTTCTACCCTCCTTTCTCTCATCTGTGGGAAATGCTGTATTCTCTGCAGACTGGGCGGCCAGGTGTGCAATGTGGTGGATCCGACGAGGTGCTAGATATATTCCCGTCACATACACGGGAATTGCGTGGTTGGACTATTTCAAGTTTATGTATCGCATTCCTTATGCGACTGATGCGGATCAAATGTAAATATAGCACGTGTATAGTTCGATGAAACCTGACAAACAAGGCAAAAACTGGTAAACTGTCTCATTGTCTAAACTTTCTATTGAATATATACATGTATAGAACACCTACAAAACAGACACTGCCTCTCCTGGTTTCAGCCAACACACCTTATCCATAACGCCCTCACTCTCAAAATCTTCGGCCAGCTCCTTCCCGAACTGCGTGAAATGGCCCCACGACTCATAATGCATAGGGACCAGAACGTCTGCTTTGATGTCACGGAACAACCGGGCACCCGATTTGCCATCCATGGTAATCTGCATCAGTCCATCACTAGGGTCCTCAAGATTGGCAGGGGCATGTGCGTTGCCTAGGTTGAGGATGGCAGCGCAAATATGATACTCGTCCGCCATCTTCTTCAACTCGTCGATGTACACAGTGTCGCCTGAGAACCAGATTGCGTTGGGAAGACCGTCGCGACCAGTTCCGAATCCTTCTCCTGTGATGATGAAGCCAGTGCATTCACCACCAGGCAAATGCTGTGTTGGAGTGCCAATGATCTGGAGTTTCTGTCCCGCGATGACAGTGTCTATTTTTTCCCAGGGCTTTAAGCCATGAACCGCGGGCCGGGGAGACAGGTTCTTGGCTCCATCAACGGTGGTGAAGACGCGGCGGCCATCCAGAAGGCGCCGGCCTAGCTCGTCCAAATTGTCGGGGTGATCTTCGTGGCTCAGAAGTACAGCATCAATGACAGGGAGTTGCTCTAGACGGAGAGCAGGATCGTCTTCCGCGGTAAGGGAAACTTTGTCGTTGATCGGCCACGTAGATCCAGCAGGTGAGAAGAATGGATCAGTGAGCATGTTGAATCCGTTAATTTCGAGAATGGCGGTGGCGGTGCCAATGTGGGTGGTGTTCAATGTAGGAGACATTTTGAACTTGACTTCTGTTGTAAGATCAGCACCGTGAGGTCTATATTTTTTAGTATGCCGTGATCTATTTCATTATACTTGATGGTTTATATAGGTTTAGAAAGGTAGCCAGGAAATTAATCATCCTGAAGAATTGATCATCCCGACAAATTTATATGATGAATATGTATCTGATGAAAAATTTGTGATCCGCCACCTAGTAACCGAAATTCCGTGGTTTACTTTCCTAATGGGGAAACATATCCCGCCAAGACATTTTCAACTTCTACGTTGTTACCTACTGTTGGGGACTTCAACATAGCCTTGACAAAGGGGGATTTCGAATGCTCTTCTAGATTCTGGAGAATTCGCGACGAACGACTGCAGCTAACTCATCGTGGCGAATACTAATTTTCTTAGTAGATTGTCGCATCTGGAATATCATATTCTTTCGGTACGCTCCAAAATCCAAGCTCTGCTTCTTGTTGTTTTAAGCAGCTCTGGAGTTTTATCTCAATATGTTACATATCTGTGCAGTGTGGACGGCGAGCCATCGACTGTTTCCATTTTTTAACATAATACGACATGAATCAGTGCCTTGCGGGTAAAGTTCAGGGCACTGATATATGTAAGCAAAGCGCTTGGCTATCGTTTCATGATGGCCTAATTCCTAGCATAATTCTAGGAAGCAGGGTACAAGGAAATATGCATGGAGAAACTGTGCGCAGATATTGAATGTCCTATCAAATCGGATGAATGCAAGGTAAAATGTAGACACAGAGAGGCAGAGACAAGAGAGATATTTTGGTGGAAAGGCTACGCAAGGATGAGTTGAGGAAATATAGTGATGCATTCCGAGAGAAGCCCTCACTGAGGGAGAGAAGAAGAGAGAAAAGAATTGGGAGTGAGAGAAATAACTATCTGGTGCTGCCACCATGGTTGCCTGATCCCTCGAGCTAACTAACAACGTTAATCAAGAACAACATCCATCTTTTGTTACAGCAGAAGTTCGACAGAAGCATGAAACCTTCACTGGAACGTCGGCGCATGCCAAAGCAATATCCCGTGCAGGTTGAATGAAAGCAGCTTCTTGGCTCTTTCCAAGGCGAGTGAAGCATTCGTATAAGCCATGCAACCCCCAAACATTATTGAGCTTTGCCTTACGCCGAGGATAGTCCGGAGCGAAACCAAGATCCTGCTTGAACAGCGTTTCTGCTTCCTCGACGCGCCCTTGTTCAAGGAGCAGGCCACCGAGTGCATGGCGGACTGGCTGCATCCAGGCAGGCGGGTCGGTATACGCGAGTGCATCCTCACGTACAATGGCCTCCCGAAGGAAATGGAACGCCGTCTCGACATTTCCCTTCCGATATTCTAATTCACCGGCAAGCATAGCAGAGCCAACTGCGAGAACATCTTCCTCCGTGCATGGAATGCTGTTAAGTCGCGAGCTAGGAACTGCCTTGCGCGCCATTTCGAACTCCTTTTGAGCGGCTTCGGCTTCTGCAATCTTTCCAAGCGCACTGAACGCAAGCCCGCGGGTGTAATGGATGGTGGCTGTAGTTACACAATATGTATCGCGATCGGTGGGAAGCTTGAGGTCAAGAATCTCTTCCCAGCGACCAAAGCGCACTAGCACGTGCGCCTTACTTCCTAGGAAGCTCTCGACGAAGTCTGCCATTGGGGGGCTTTTGACGGATAGCAGATCCGCATCAATGATCTGTTCGAGC
This sequence comes from Penicillium sumatraense, assembly GCA_020086695.1. Lineage (NCBI taxonomy): Eukaryota > Fungi > Ascomycota > Eurotiomycetes > Eurotiales > Aspergillaceae > Penicillium > Penicillium sumatraense. Next base: position 16,700 of record JAGIKU010002366.1, on the reverse strand, counting down.
TTTCCAGCAGCGGACATTGCGTCTGTGAATCGGCCGGACATCAAAGCGGAATACAATTTTGCACAAATATAATGCACCCGGTAAGCCGCATACATAGTTGTACCCGTCTCTCGAGCAAAGTAGATGTCGTCGGCAAGTATCGCTTCATTGTTGGAGTCGATACCACGGCGATAGTCGCCAACGGCGGCATCAATATGCGTCGGCATGTGTAACATATGCGAAGCGTGCGGAACCATGCCACGTAGTCGATCCGCAGCCGGTAGAGCCAATTCTGGAAATGGCGACATCTCCATCATGTGTATGTGCAAGTGGCAGATTGCTGGATGACTGCGACCAGGATCTTGCTTCAGTCGCAGCTCAATCACTTTGCGAGCCTCGATTGTGTGATCCCCAGTCGGTTTACCGGTGTTCAGGTCCCATAGCCCGCGCGGAGTGATACACATCAGTGCTTCCGCGAATAGCGCAGCCACGTCCACATCATCGCTAAATTTATGATACACAGAGCGCATCGCATCCGCATATGCGCGATCGAAAGGGCCCAGATCCTCGGGGATGTCATCAATTGGTGGGAAACGCGTGCCGATTGCCCCGATCAACGCTTGTTCGACTGATGTAGCCTGGCTAGCTAGCTTGGACGCTCGGGCAAGGATATCGTTGACCTTCTTGATAGAAGCCTGACGATCTTCTGGGTCAAAATATCTCCACGCCTTGTTGTAGTTGGGCCCAGTCGCGTACGCAATCCCCCATAGCGCCATGGCGCAATTGGCGTCATTTTCGGCAGCCCGTTCAAAGCACCGAACCGCTTCGCCATGGTTGAAAGAATGAGCCCATATCAGTCCGCGATTGAACCACAATTGAGCTTCCGCCGACGTAGTGGTCACTGATCGACGATACGAACCAAGGTCGTAATACGCCTCTGCCACAGCTTTTGAGGAGGAGCTGGATTCGTCTCTAATTGAGTGTTAGGGCACAGTTTGTATTACAAATCTCATGAAGAGACTCACCGCATATTGTAAATTTCGAAGTTACCGGATTTAGTCGTAACTCTAGGGTCTTGAGATTAATGCATTTATTCAGAAGATGGGGTGCATTTATCTATAGACCCAGCCTTGGAAGGATATTGGTCAATGATTTATCAGCCACATATGATACATCGACTGCAAAGAGGGAGAAGCCGGGGTACACGTGACTGCGCCACTTCGATCGGAGGACGGGCGGGATACCGACCAGTATCCATGGTTTCAATCGCCGATTGTCTGGGCTTTTCGACGTTACACAACCTTCAGGGACCCACCTGATGGGTTTCAGTGGCGCTTCCCGACCTCCACCCTGTCCCTGAATGGTTAGATTACCCGCCAATATTCGATTGACGGACGCAACTAACCGTGGAACGTCCATGGATGATGCTTTGCTGCTTTGGTTTTGATTGACTCAATATCGATTTCAAAATTCTACATCGGAACAAAAATCATGTTTGTGTTTTACCGAAACGCCGGTAAAGTGAAGACGATTGCTAATTCTTTCTGTCGTCAGCTGGGCTGGCTCCCTTTTCTCTTCCAAATTTAGGAGTGAGAAGACCGCAGGAGCTCACCGCAACACTGGAATCCAGAATCGACTTTTCACCAGGATAATTCCCGGCCGATGATGTTTATCCATTGATTAATATGTATCTTCCGCAAGAGATAATTGACCTTGTATGATTTGTACCAGTTCAGCTCTGCGCCACTATTAAACAATCGTTTGGCAGATCACATTTTACGTCGAGATCGACACTTCGCAATATTCTTCTTCAGACATCGATTGCTCGTGCATTCCGGATAACGAACGACAAGAACCGGAAGGATTTGGCTCAACTCCGGTTGGTCAACAAAAGCTTCTGTCACAGTGCCTCAACCCGTCTCTTTCGACACATTATAGCCATAGCCCATTGATCGTACGACACCACCCAGTTACCCTCTATAGGAAGGCTAGTGAACCTGTCCAAAAGCCCATATGCCCAATATGTGCGTCAATTCGACATTGGATACGGTTCCTTCCCATGTTCGATACGAGAGATCAGCTTATACACGGAAGACCTTGCCGCCTTGCTGTCTTCATGCTTGCGCCAATTTCACAATCTCAAAGCCCTCGACTTCCGTGGTCCGCCATTGGCGCTCTTGCCCTATGATAAGATAAAAGCATCCATCGACTCGATACTCATGTCGTTATGCTACGTGCCTCTGCCCAACTTGACAGGACTTGAGATCCAGTTACCAATGACGAACGATTTTGCCCCCTTATTTGCCGAGAATATCAGCCCATTGCGGATACCGATTGAGCAGATTCTTAGCCGCCTTCAGTATCTCGGATTGCACGTCTATGCGCAGACAAACCAGCAATCCTGTGCGGCTTACTTGTTGAGGATCGTGGAGCTTCCAACAAACCTGACTTCCCTCTCACTCAGTAGCACCAACTATCTGAGCATTGATAGTCTTGAACTCGGTTCAGAGGTTCACCTACGGTTTTGTCCCTGCACAAAGTGAGGATTTCATCTCGAAACCTCGTCAATATTATTGAGCAATGTAACGAGTCGATGCACTACATCCAGCTAAATCATGTGAAGATCGAGTCTGGTGCATGGACAGAGATTCTATCTGCAATGGATAATTTACCCTATCTATATGACTTTGATATACCTGTTGGGGAAACTTCCATAGGAAGCGAGAGGCTTCATTCAGCTCCGACACTGGTCTTCACTGCAGAGAATGTACAAGATCGGGGGCTGTTTGGGCTGGACCATTTCGCGTTTCAAAATCTCAAACGAAGGGTAAAATTGAAACGGGCCGTGGCTCGGCATTTCAAGTGTTGAATCAGGCCCTTGCTACTATGGCGTTTCAAGATCGAACATGGAGAATGAAGGGAGATCTTGTCTCCTGGGTGAGAGTTTTACTCTATCTATACGACTTTAACACATCTGTTGGTGGGTTTTTCACAAAAGGTGAAAGGTTCCATTCGGCACCAAAACCGTGGTTTTCAACTTGGAAACCCTGTCTAATACATAATTATTCTTCCTCATTAACTCTGCTGCTGGTAAGGGCTGAAGCGCTTTTTCCATGGTTTTGCTTTCGTGCACTGTAGCCAATTCTTACACAAAGAACTGAACTCGGGGAGGCTGGGGCTACTCTATCGCCTGTGGCACTAATTCCGTCTGGCCTCCAGCCGCAAACTGTACGATTTGAGTGTGCCAGGCTATTTTCCGGCAGGAGTCGATGTTCAATGGCAGTGATGGCCTGCGAGACTTCCAGCACTGTCTATTACCTAGGAGATCCGACCATGACTCGATCAAGAAGTCTCCAAGACACCCAAACTTCCAAGCCCTCTTTTAAATCCTATTTCTATAGAGTGGACTATTTTTCCATTTCCAGGCGTGTCCCTTTAAACAAAATACAAATTGGACAAGTGAGTGTAAAATCCTGGCTTTTGAATTCACGAAGTTAATCTGAATCAACTATGGAATACAGAACATAATAAAACATAAAGCACAAAGAGGAGGCCGTAGGGTCGCGATATCCAGAGATTCACAGTTAAAAAACAACCTTGGGAATGCCAGGAGCTGTCCAGCACACTTTTTCCAAAAATCCCGCTTGGGTGAAAACCTCCTCCAACTCTGCCCGGCCCTCCTTGAAATGTTCCCACGATTCAAAATGAATTGGGACCATGACATCGGCGCCGATATCACGGGCAAGCTGAACGGCTTGTTTGCCGTCCATTGTAATCTGAACGGGGCCAGTCGGGAAATCAAATGTGGCATTTCCCAAGTTGAAAATGGCTGCAGTAATATGCCATCTCTTTCCGATCTCTCGCAGCTCGTCAATATACACGGTATCCCCGGAGAAATAGATTGCATTAGGCTTGCCAGATGAACCAAGGCCGAACGAATCGGTCTCCAGGACGAAGCCCGTAACTTCTCCAATTGGGAAGTGTTTGCAAGGGGTACCAGTAATTCGGTACATTTTTCCTCCAATGCAAGAAGTCACAGTTTCCCAGGGTCGAAGGCCAACGACTCCGGGGCGTGGACGCAGGTTGGTGGCACCGTCGACGGTGGTAAACACCTTTCGACCATCTAGCAGCTTGCGGCCTTCTGGGTCCAAATTGTCAAGGTGATCCTCATGACTAAGAAGCACAGCATCGATAGGCGGCAGTTCGTGGAGCTGAAGCGCTGGACCTTGCTTGTTGATAAGGTGCGGTGGTGGCGGAATGCTTTCAAAACCGAACTGTTTCAGGTCCACTTGTTCCCAGACTGCGGTCGAATCATATTCTGTCCCTTCGATAGCTCCGAAGAAGGGATCTGTCAGGAAGTTAACTCCATCAATGTTGAGAATGGCAGTTGCAGTGGTGACGTGTGTGATTGTAAGGGTAGGTTTGGATGTTGCTGTCATGGCTGCGGTAAGAGTGAGAGTCAGGCAGAGAAATGTTTGACACAGTAGATCTGATTAATGGAATGGAATGTCAAGACACTCTGTTCGGGAGAAACTGAGGTTTAAATACATCGCCTTTCTGAAAACATTAGAAATTCTGTTTCATTCTACTGATGATGTAACTTCGGCTCATCCCACGTGGGCGTGGGCATGAAGTTTCATCTCGCCACAACATTCAGAAAAATTATATAATATCTCCCGGATATTTATCAGGCCAGTGATTATCAACCACACTGATTTCCAAGGTTATTTCTCCCTAACCAACTCATGAATCGATGAATTGCCACGCGCGCAAAAGGCTTGGCGGAGAAGCTAGCCTTTTCGGGTTAGCGCGATGGGACCTCGGGACAGTCCAAGATCACTATGTGGGATGCCGAAAAATGTTCGCGAAGTGTGCATTTTGCAGCATTGAACTAAAAAGTTTGCTGTATATGTGTTTTTAATATCTGCTATATGACAATTTCTTAACCTTACTCCCACTGGATGTATCCTATTCTGAATACGAAAAGAAAAAGGCAACCTGCTCCAGACTATATACCAACTGTACCCGGTCTTTAGTCAAGAAGACACCTTATCTTACAAGATTACCACGAGTCTAGGGGTTTAAGCGATAGATAAATATTGGATGTTGTTATAAAACGACTGACTCATCATAAGTATTAATTTTCGCTTTGCACAAAGGTAAAACACTTATATATCTTGGCCGAAGGAGTTTTCTCAAGCTGCCTGCAATTTTTCGACCTCTTTGATAAAGGGACTAGCCTTCCGAATTCTATGTCCGTAAAAGTAGAAGACAACAGGTATCGAAATACATAATGCCTCCACAAGTCCTAGAATTGTACTTGCCCAATTCAAGCCCAGAGCTTTATACATTGATGGACCTGCAAGCGGAAGGAATGCTCCCATGACACTCCGAGTGAACATATTTCCTGCAAGTGCAGAAGCGGCGTAAATGCCATAAGACCGAGCAATGTAATTTGAGGCATAAATGAAGACGCATGCGTTACCCACCCCAAAGGGAACACCAGATAGGATGGGAACGATCCAGTGAACGTTTGGAGTACACGTCCAGGAGAACCACAACTGGCCAATGGCTAAAAGAGTAGCACCAAAAAAGACGATGCTGACCATAGCCTCTGGTTGTACCATACCGGTTTCTGGGTCCTTGCGGTGAAGATTAATCACCCGACGAAACAGAGGTTCGCATGCAATGGCAATTAAGACACCAACACCTATACCGACGAACGAAAGTCCACCAATGCCTGGTGACCATCCGCGTTCTTGTTGGAAAGCGATTGGATATGCGACGAAGCATAGGTAAAGGACGCCATAAACAATCGCAATATAGCCGTCCCAAAACATACTGCGAGAATGTTAGTCTTGGCCTTCTAGAATGGCAGGGGAATAGCTTACCATATCGGCTCTTTTAGGAGCATCACAAAGGGTCTCCTGAGATTGATCCTCAGCAAAGATGCAAAACCGACACCATCATCATAGCGTGTCCACCACTTTGAGTTCTGTGTCTCTTTTCGTTTTCTCGCAGCGCGTCTTTTCAAGATCACAGGGGCGTATGTTTCCTTGACAGAAGCTATCAGGACTAATACCACACCCCCAATGATGAGAACAATCCAGTTTGTCCACCTCCAGCCAAGATATTGGAAAACAAAGCCTCCAATGACAGGCCCATATACAGGGCCGTTGGTGGGCCCAATAGACCAGAAGCCGAATGCTAAAGCCCGGTGCTTATCCGAGACGATGTCATTAACCGATGCGGGTGAGTTCGACATCAATGCACTTCCGAAGAATCCTCCGAAGAATCTGCTCACAAGGATGGATTCAATGTTTTGAGCTAAAGCACTCGGCAGCAATAGCAACAGAAATACTGTCATTGAGGCAATATAGACTGGCCGCCGTCCCACAAGCTCGCTGAGTGGAGCAAAAATGATGCTGCCTATTCCCATTCCAAAAAGATAAGTCGTGACACCAAGGAGGGCCACAATCTTCGAAACGTGGAAATCCTCTTGTAGCCCTGGAATCCCTGATGTGTATAGTGTGCTGGAGAGACTGACAACTGTCGCGCCAAGACTCATTTCAGCGACAGTGAGGCCTTTGTACCAAAGTGGCCATAGGCGAGGATTCTCGGGATCTTCAGAGTCCCAGTAAACTTCGAATTCAGGAGGTGCATGTATGCTAGCCAATTTAGAGATTACTGGCTCGAGATGTGAACTGAAGTGGTCTTCGTGAGCTGCATCCAAGGTGCCGGCCAGGTCTGATTCGTTGCGCAAGGTTCCAGGATGATAGAGGTCGACCATCGTGGTGCACTCGAATTGATATTCACTGAACCGCCAAGAGATGAGATAGTGAGATGAGGAGCTCCATTTCAGAACTTTCCTATTTATAGGGACGCGGCAGATATACTCATATGGATAAAGCGGCAAGTGGGATGTTCCGACTTGTCCCCAGATTTTATTCAGCTAGGGCTACTTATCCATCAAGTGGGATGCCCCGGTGGAATTGCATTGGTGGGCTTCCTCACTCGGGCCCCACCTGGAGCTTCCGTCATTACGATCTCTCCCCGAGGTCTCTATTTTCCCTTGTATTAACTTCGAACTCTTCACTCTGCAAACTCCTGAATTCATTAAAGTGGTTTGATGAAAAATTTGTGAAGTCCAAAGATTAGCAAAACGGTTCGCACAATGTCGCCACCTGCCGATATCGCCCCCTTGTGGTTCCAATGCGACTATCCAGACTGCAACGCAAAATATCGGCGTAAAGAGCACCTTAATCGACACCGTAATCATCATAATGGGGAAATCAATCTTGCCTGTCCTTATTGTGAGAGTGTCCTGACTAGGAAGTGAGTGCTGGCTCAATCACATGGTAAAACTTACACTCACATAATGATCAGTGATCTATTGCGACGCCATATCCGGACTTATCACCCGCAGAGACATGCGCCGTCGTCTCGAAAATTTAGGGCATGCAGTGCATGTCATGCACGGAAAGTCCGCTGCGAAGGCGTACTACCATGCAATGCCTGTCAACATCGAGGCATCATCTGTGTACCTTCTGGAGGTGAAACCGCAGGTGAACAACAATTTTGCATTGATGATCTCCGCCCCTTGCCACCTGTTTCCACGATTAATGATTCCGTTTCCGACGCTCCCCGGTGGATTGCTCATGACTATATCGATATTTATTTTAATTCTTTCCATCCAGAATGGCCTTTTCTCCATCGAGGTACATTTGACTTCGCCAAGGAACCTTGTGTACTTGTTCAATCTGTTGTCGCAATTGGCCTGTGGGTGAAAGGGACCCGGGAAGCGCGAGACGCGTCAATACAGCTGCATGGTAGGCTTTGTTCTGCATTTTATGCTCAAATGGTGAGAAGAAATGTTATCATGGTAACTACAATTAGACTTTGATGCTGATATTACATTTATGCCCTAGGACCAATGGTGCATCTCCAACTCGAGTCCACGACAACGCACAAGTACCCCGTGGCCTATAACAACATTCCAGAGTGTGCTCTTGAATATCATCCTTGCCCTTTTTATTGCAAGAAAAAATGTTAGTATGGATTTGAGCATGCGATGCCGATTGCGAGACGACAAATACGAGCTCTTGACTGCCCTTGTTCGAAGCTGTCGACAGTGCGGTATTTTCTCCTATCCTAACATGCTTCTGCAACACGAAGCCGATGCACCACTTGCGCTTGTATATGTGAGCGTTGAAGAGATCAAGAGGTTTGGACTAGCACTCTATAAGGTGTGCCGATTGTCCACTTCCTTTCACTTAACTGGAGAAAGTGCCAATGGTGACAGAAACGCTCTGTTGACCCTGGCCGATTTGTCCTTTTGCATGCCGGACAGTGATGAGCTGTGGAATGCTCCATTGGGCGCGGAGTCCGAAGTGTTGAGCAAGGCTGATTCGTCAGCAGCTGGACGGGATAATGGAGATGCGAAAAACTGGATATCTCAAGCGTCTACTCTTGTACATGACGGAAGAGTTGGCTTCGACTGGATATAGCAGAAAGTATCATAGAAAATACAGATTATTAGCTACAGATCAAAATAGAGTCGGTCGAAGCAGCCATGTCCGGTTGTGGTACAGCGCAGTGGTGGAGGGAAACAGAAAGGAAGAGAGAGCTGAGAGAGAGATATCCATGGATGCTACCTAGTTAACGTAATCGGTATGCGAGCCGCCACTGTAAGCGAGCCGCCACCCTACAACCATATGTAGTTTTTGAATGCATTTATCTCAACCAAAACGCCATTAAATTAAAATTTAAAAAAAACATCATCTATCTGGACTGCATATTTCCTATAGCCCTGATTTTTACATAGCCCGCAAGGGGGGGGGGGGGGGTGGGGGG
>JAGIKU010002292.1:0-58720 GCA_020086695.1 Penicillium sumatraense | reverse complement strand
CATTCGGATTTGAAGCTAGCAATAAATCTTTCTCGTGCCAAAGAGTCGGTGTGGATACTTCAGATTTTAGTCTGGGCGCACGCATCGCCATCACCACATTCGTCGCCACTCGCATGAGGCTATCTGTCGAGAATGGGAGTTTTGGGGCTTGGCGCTGGACTTGAACCCGAAATCGGGCATTTCTCAGAGCCACACAGCAATAGTCAGCCAATGAGAACGCATATCTACTGAATTAACTCTGGGTTTCTGAGGAACAACAAGTCGAATAATAGGATAAGGCTGCCAATAATGCTCCATGTGCCAAGACTGGGTCTGTTCCATAGTTGCTTTCATCTCCGCGATCGCAATCGACAGGGGCTGCATGGTCAGTTCTCATCTAGGCAGGACTTTAGGCTTAGTTTTCTCAGGTAGCAAAAGAATACTGGGGAGGATGAGTTTTTGCAGGCGATGATCGTACCGCATTCAACAGGCGATTCAACAATACCACCATTTCCATCCAGGTTGTACCCAAGACAAAGGTCAAAGTGAGTTTGGAGGCGTAATATCCGCTTTGGGTCAGCCATTCTCTCGGTCGAAAAATCCTCGTCTGCCAAGACTACACCCTGTACTTTACACGCCAAGAGCTTGGACGGGTGTTGCCAAGACCAGGTGTGGGGTTCGTGTCGAATTCATGAGCTTTGGACGCCATAAATGGTTACGTGACTGCATCTCCGCTCCCGCAAGCAGCGCGTGACGATGGATGGCCCATGGCTAGTCGGAGCTATGTTTGGTATCGAACAGTCTGATCTCCATTAAACTGAATGAAGGTGAAGGCGTATTCGTGGTCAGAAGCTATATTGAGTGGCTTACGTGATGATGAGATAATGCTTTTTAAAAGTATATCGTAAGTGCCAACAATGTAGCTGGGTCTCGGATACGTTGCCAACGCTTGGCGCGAAGCAAGTATCGCATAAGCTACGACGCGAGTAACTCGGGCACGTAGTACGAATAAAAATGATAAATGAGCTCCTCGACTATCATATTTTTAAAGTAACTTTATTGAACATTTATTCGCGACTGGAATAGCCCGACCAATATTCTACAACCAGACACTGGGGATAACATTTTGATCCCTCTGCCAAGCCTGTTCCCATAATTCCGGTATGCCAAGCCTGTGAGCGGGCTCACCAAGGCTACGTTGCAGTTATTTCACCTCCGCTGGATCCTGAGCTTTATTCCTTGTGAACTATTACACTCATGGCTCTTTCAAGCTTGTTATGAAATGGCGTAGTCCCTTGTCCCATCCGTAAACCAGACCATCGAATATTGTTGTATAAGGTAACTGGGACCACACCGCTCTAAGCAACGTTACTGACGCGTTCACCTGGCAGATATCTATCTCTGGACACAACAGGCAAACGATTTCCTGTCTTCTTGGCGGTACAGTATGTTTGAACGATCCCGGGAACTTCTAGAGACTGTATTCCTGCTTTGCATCTTCCACCCGAAAAGAGACACCGAACCCCTTAGCGATGCCAGCCTTGACCGTCCTCTCGTAGCTCACAGCCCAACCAATTTCGAGTTGCGGTCAGAAGATCACAGACCCCATTCACCTTCAGTCCGGGTAACTGGGAGCCCAGCAGAAGCTGGAGATGGAGACTTTCTTCCTCGGAATGAAATACATCGCCACTTCCAAAAATCCCCAAGGGCGAAAATCCGACTCTTTCGAAAAACGCGCGAAGCAAACGCCGCAAGCTGGCGCTTCTGTCAAAAGGAAAAGAATAGCGCCCGGTCAAAGTCGGAATGGGAGAGATTGGAGACTGTGTTGCAAACTGGAGAATTTGCCAGCGAACGCAGAAAAGTATTGTCTCAAAAGTACGGAGATATCTGTGACATGATTGGCCATGGATCCTCGGCGACAATATTTCTTTCATGCAAATCCCAAGAGTGGCATCCAAGCATTCGCTCATTCTATGTTATTAAATTCTTTCGCCATCAGCCAGGGATGAGTGAAGCCGCCTACCGAAAACCCATCGACGCTGAGTTTTCAATCTCGTCGTCATTAAGGCACCGAAATATTGTCCGAACCTTCGATCTGATAAATATTTATGGCGACAACTTTTGTGAGGTCCTGGAGTATTGTTCCGGTCGAGATCTCCATTCCTTGGTGGCTGCAAAAGGGCCACTAAAAAATGAAGAGGCCGATTGCTTTTTGAAACAGCTTATGCGCGGGGTCAATTATCTTCATGAAATGGGCATAGCCCATCGTGACCTGAAGCCGGAAAATCTCCTTGTCACTGAAAATGGTGATCTCAAGATAACGGATTTCGGTACTGCGGAATGCTTTCGTCTTGCCTGGGAGACGGATATTCACATGTCGAACACACGACGCGGGTCTCGACCTTACGTTTCGCCAGAACAGTATCTCAGCAAAGCGTTTGATCCGAGGCGGGCCGATATATGGGCCGCCGCTGTGACCTACATTGCAATGAGGACAGGTAGGCTACTGTGGATGGTAGCCACCGCCGAGGACGAGAATTTTAGGGACTATACTGCAGACCGTCAAATTGGAAGAGGTTACTATCTTATCGAGGATACGTGCTTTGTACGCTGCCCAAAGATCTTATATACTTGAAAGGTGTGCTAACTCTGCCATACAAGGTAGCGAGCCGCTGCATCATCTATTCGATGCTAGATGCTAATTACACTCGCCGGCCCCTTTCAAGTGATGTTTTACATTCTCAATGGCTACAAGGGATTGAAGTTTGCACGGATACAGAACATATAAAAGCCCAGAAAGATTATTGAGTTAATGAAGAGCCGTATGCGTTGAATTCTATAAACGATCAGACCATATATCAATGCCTATACAGGCTCATTCGCACTAGTTGTCGCACCTCGTGCGATGGGATGTGGCCGCATTTCAGCACTTCTAGCACTACTAACACTATTCCCTGCCGCAAGTCTTATGCTCTGTGATGGTATCAAAACAGTAGAACTGTCGCTAACATTTGAACGTCGACGTCTCATCCGCCTCTCCGCATCCTGAAGTTCCCTTTCTTGGAGGGACTCGGAGGGCAGGAGAATGGCGCGGTCCAGGTCATATGGAAGGCCACGATGTCGCCCACGGATTTGCATCGCAATGATAATCAGTTTGGAGAGTGTCTTCAGTTCGGCCGAAAAGGACGCATTGATACCTGGGTATCCCATTGATAGCCCCACCGTACCGTACGCGGAAACAATTTCGAACAAAACGGAAAAGATATTGAAAGAGTACCTTACGGGATCCGCTAATGATTTCCCTTCGACAGCAACGATAAGAAACAAACCCAAGAAAACAAACCACAGATCAAAACCTAGTTGTTATCGCAAGTGAGTTGCAGTATAGCCTCTCTCGGTTGCATTTGCATCGTCTTGATCATCCGTAGGCGAATATATGCCAAGACTGCGCTCTTCGTACACGTTCGTCCGTCGAATGGAAATGGCAACCGGAAAGACAGAAATATACATCATAAACATGTACGAAACCTGAATTGCCGGATGGAGGTCGCTCAGGCTGAGGACTGAAAAGCCCGCGGTTCGGGTGCAAACGGCTTGAAAAAGCCCGTCGACGAAGCGAATTCCCGCTGGAATGCGTGTGACAGTGGTGTCATTTAAGTCCAAAATAAAGAAAAAGAAAACATCGACCCCATTAAGCACCAGCAATACAGCAAACAGCCACCATGTGGCCCCCCGCGGGAAAAGAAGAGTGAAGCACCGTCGTGGATGATCAAGCAAAAATCTCAACTCCTCCCAGACGGCTCCGCCTCGAGGAACTAGAAGTGAAAGCAGCCAAATGATGAATCGAAGCATACACGGAAACCCAGTATTCCCAATAACTATGAGAAAACTCATCAAAAGTAAGGGGAATATGGCACCGCTGAAGGAGCTCATAGAATCCGGCGTTAAAGTAAATCCCAGGTCATTGGTGGCAGAACCCGCCGTGAAGACCCCCCACCAACCACGCGACAGACCTGCGGAGTCGACGTACGAGCCGTACGGTTGCGCACGAAGCACCCAGGGGACCAAACAAATGACCCCAATTAGATGAAAACCAACGAACTAGAAAACAAGCACAACTGCAAGAGTCTTAAGTGCTCGATATTCGATACCGCCTAATTCATCACGTTGTGCTTCCGAGAGATCAATAAATGTAGAATTTCGGCCAATAGTTGGAGTCCAGCTCAAGTACGGAGTCCTATCAACTTCAGAATCTCTGACAAAAGAATTTAACCTCTTTGACGTTCCTCGATTTTGCTGCATGGCCTGCACGTTCAGAGGCTTTGGCAAGCCTTCAGTTTTGTGGTTGACATTGTTCGTGATTAAGTTAGGAAGCGTGGGGTCAGTATATAGGCGGCATCTTTTTCGGGGTCTATTGAAGCTTGAGCTTTCTCTGGCAGCAACGCACGAGTTTTCCCCGTTCATATCAGAGCCAGATTGCAATGTTGATGTCCTGCGAAGTGGTGATGGCTTTTCTTCCGTCTCATCGAGGACATGTGGTTGACCCCCACGCTCGTACTCACGCGGACTCGGAATCCGCAAGGTATCATTTTCGGTTCGTTGGCTCTCGAGAAAGGCGATGGTACGTTCCTCGTCCACCTGTTGCTTTTGTAGTAGTCTCTCTGTCTGTGGGGGACAGTAAATAGGGGTCGGGAAAAGTTTTTGGGTGCTGTTGAGCCGAGTGTTCTGAATGTCATCGTTCTTGGGTGAGTTGTCTTTTGGTGGTTCATCTTGCCTATCCGCACAATCCATCTTGCTAACGTGAATAATGGTAATAGGTCGCCCCCGAACGCCTGTTTTCTGCCGGTCGTGCCCATTTCGGCTCAGTGCACGAGTCCGCGTTCGAGCACTTGATCGCATCCGACGAAGAGCCTGGCTATCTCGAACCACTTTTTGAAACCGCTTTTCAAACCAATGGAGGCGGATAAACACAACAATAGTGTTTACAAAAATTGGATTTGTGACCATTGCTACAAACCATATTACGGCTTGTTGGTAAGTATGTAGGAGGTTCACATCGATGGTATTCAGCCCACTTTGGGTCGATGCTCCCGAGGCGAAGAAGAGTGCATCCACGTATTTCAGACCTGGAGCTCCACCAGAATCTATGACGATCGATGTCAACAAAATGCAGCCGATGATGTAAGCATAATGAATATGAAGGAAATTGGGGCGTAAAAGTGGAAGGCTCAAGATTGATTTCCCAATCGACCTTCCCTTTCGTAGAATGTTGTGCATGATTGTATGTTAAGATCAAAGGGAAAGAGTTTATGCGGCCCCTACCAAGCAGTCTCCGATCGGGCCCACTTTGGTGCAAATCGAGTGTTACTGTCTGAGGTTGCGACAGATACCACAAAGAATGAATGAGGGCATTGGGCTGACTTGTCGGTTATATCGTAAGGTCTTTTTCAAGCTACAAAATTGGCTTTCTAAAAGTGAACACGTGCCCGATAGTGTTAATAAAATGATCTGGGAGGCGAATTGTCAAGTAGGTGAGCGAGCTATTTAAGGGGCAAGCTTTGAGTTTAAGAAGTCTCACGTGATAAAACGACCGGTTGATGAGCAATATGTCGCTGGAATACATCCAGTAGGCCACTACCAAATGAGTGATATATTCTCCGAATGGAAGGGTATATGTTGTGATTTTTTAGTTTATCTGACCCCTATTAAATTGTACGGGCATGGGCAAATTATCAATGTATACATATCACATGCCGTCTATGGTGACTATTATCTCCAGTGGACGGTATAAGTGTGCCCACACCGCTTTCCGATACAATTAGGCCTCGCCAAAACCCGCCCACTGCCCAAATCCACCCGCGAAAACCCAGCCCGTGGGCCGTGTTGAAAATACCCCGGTTGCTGAGATAATAATAAGGCTGGGATCACGTGCATGCATATATACTTGACTCAGTCTACTTGTATCTTAGACAACATAAGACATAACACATGCAACACAACACACAATCAACTCCCCTCAATAATATGGACATTGAAGCATCACTTAATAAAACAACAGAGATAATAATAAGGCTGGGATAACGTACATACATATATACTTGACTCAGTCTACTTGTATCTTAGACAACATAAGACATAACATGCAACACAACACACAATCAACTACCCTCAATAATATGACCATTGAAGCATCACTTTACAATCAACACCCGCGGTGGGCTGCCCGTGGGCGGGTAAGGAAATTGAAAACCCAGCCCAAACCCGCGTTTGGCGAGGTCTAGATACAATAAGTTAATACCGATATCACCTGACAACTTTAGCTTGCTGCTCTTGGGTTGGACCGTGGTCGGAAATGGCCGGCTATGCATGTTAAATTTGGAATATCTTCAAAGGAGCCCCAGTCATGTCTTCATCCAGCACAAGTCATTTCTGGGTTTAACCTATTAATCCTTGGTACGAGCGAAACTTCAAAGCTTTCAACGGAAATTACTTGTACTGATCGAAAAATGTCGGAATTGAACACAGCTTCGGAATCTTCCGGAGCCCTGCCACGACAGGATTATTCTCGAATGAAAAGTTTCGAATACGTCGGTTAACCATAGGCCCTGTAAGAAAGCCAAGCCAGCCAGCCAGCCAGCCAGCCTTGTCTTCGGCCACTAGCATGCTCTAATCGCGACGGTCTACTGGAAGATGATGAATCGTTATGTTTACTTTGCCATTAAATATAGGTTTGGAATATTCCTGTACCTACTAACGGTGTTGTAGATGTTGATTCCTGCGTAGTCGTACCTTGTCTATATAGTGAAAAGGTATTATACTCTTGACGTGTTATCTAGATACAGTTTTCTATAATTCGTGTTAAGTCACCAATATTTTGTCTTTTCTGGCTAGTATGCTAATTACCGCGGCAACAGGTGGATAGCCGCCGAACTTGACTACGTGTTTCGGGCCAGATCAAACGAGATTCTTGGTTCTCGAAGGTTGAAACCTGTACAGCCTCCAGATCAATGTGCCTATAAGGTTTCATTCTCTGGATTAGGGATTCTCTGGCTGCAATTAGCCAAGTTGTTTCAATAATCAATTTTCAAAATTCATCCTTCTTCTGCCGAAGATGATGGTTCGTCGATGGGTGTCCAGGTATTCCCACGACTTCCAAGTTGTCACCACCCAGGCGAAGAGTATATGTAACTGCTTGTGTTTTTGGATTCAACCAGTCTTAGACCATGGTCACTCTTTATTTGGGGAGAAATACTTGCAGTCATTTCGACAAAACCTCGAGAGATCTCCGGGGCACATTAGTCAGATATACCCACAACTCATTGGCATTCCGCTTTCCCATGGCGCATCCACATGTCATGTACAGCCACATCCTTCCATCTGACATATAATCCTCGCATGAAATGACTATACTGTACCGTTACCACTGATACCATCACCCGAAATAGGCTGTGAAGTACGCTGAACTCCCCAATCCCCCCCTTTGAGCTCGTGAGCGTAGAATCGAACCAGGAGGCCGACGGAAACCGGACCAATGATGGTGTTTAAAAGAATAGCCCAGACACCAGTGTAAAATCCTTCGTCACTGACGTATGGAGTTTCGTTGTGTCCGATTTCGATTATCAAAAGGCCAATCTCACCCCGTGCTACCATGGCAGATCCTAAAAGTGTTGCGGCCAGCCAGGTTCGTTTCCACGTCTTCCCCCTCTCCTGGTCGCTTTGTCCGTCATCGCAAAGGCTGTTGACCTCGGTTTGTGGTTGTCTCGGTGTTTTCTGTTCTTTATGTGGCTCTTTATGAAATTTATATCCCGAAGCGAGTTGCCATATGGGGACCCAGATTCCGACGACATACTAGATATTTAAGTAAGCTCATGTGGTGAAAAACGACCTTTGAGGGTATCTGTATACCTTTGCAAACG
Organism: Penicillium sumatraense; assembly: GCA_020086695.1. Classification (NCBI taxonomy): domain Eukaryota; kingdom Fungi; phylum Ascomycota; class Eurotiomycetes; order Eurotiales; family Aspergillaceae; genus Penicillium; species Penicillium sumatraense. Next base: position 50,825 of record JAGIKU010002292.1, on the reverse strand, counting down.
TCATCAGGAGGGTGTAAACAATCCCTTTCCAAATTCGTTCCCCGGTCCACAGTTTCAGGAACGGAATCGCGAATCCGATACTTGAGAAGAACATCGGTTCCATCAAATACTGCTGGGGGCCCAACAGGTATTTCTCAAAGGTATGAATGAAGGTGGGGCTTTTATCCGCCTCGCGCTCGCCTTCCTCGCGGCTCAAGACAACAAATGGTCCCTCGGGGTGCTTGCTTGGTATGTATGTAAGAAATACACCCGCCAGGAAGGCACCAAATAAGACGGATGTACCTGTAAATCCAGCGATGGCGATGAAAGCCGAGAGAACAAGGGTCATGAGGATGATGTTGGAGATGTGGTCAAAACGCGCAAAACGGTGTTCAATGAACTTTCGGAAAAATGGCGCAAAGACCCATTTAGTAACGACGGGCGTTACCGCAGCCATGCCTATCGATGCCACTATAGGACGCCCTATAAGCCAGCCCAGATTGACGTTATCACCACCTCCGGAAAGTTTGCCCAAGTCACCGATCACACTTGTCGATAGTTAGCTGGAGGCAGATACCAGGCGCCTTATCTCAGTTCAACGCAATTGACTCACCTTAACATAACAAGTCCTACAACATCGTCGATAACAGCTGCGCTCACCAAAACCGACCCTACCCGAGTCTCGGCGAGGTTGACCGAGTCGGAAGTAGAGCTGATCACAGCAAAAGTAGTCCCTAATTTTTATCAGCAAGTGAAACCTAGTCAAAGCAATTTGGGGAAAGATAATTTACCAAGTGAAGTAGCTGAAAGAGATGCGCCGATGATAAACGTCTCAACAGCGCCTAGTCCATGTCAGCTGTTGATTGTAGGGATTGGGAGACTGAAAACTAACCATATGAGAAGCCAAGATAGAGCAAAAGGTATGAAAGACCAATAGGGAATAAAACTCCGGTTGCGGCGCCGATCATACTTAAAGTGAAGTTTTGCTTGAGCAAGTCCACACGAGCGCCAAGACCGCCTAGAAAGGGATGACATCAGTGTCTAAACCGAGCAGGCAAGATGAATTTTTCACTCACCTTCGAAAATGATCAAAATCAGACCGACGTATCCAAGAGTAACAAAAGTCTCTTGCCAGTGATGTTCAAGGATATTGGCCAAGGGCACACCGTATATGATGCCGACGGCGATTTGACCTATTATCCCGGCCTGGATTGTTGTCGCGGAGACCCATCTTGCAAGAGAAAGGAAAAAGAAGAAAGAAACGACAATGAGTATGTCGACAACTGCGGTAATTAATCAATAAAGAAATGAGCAGAGATCAATCGGCACATGATTTTGTACATACTTCCAGGTTCGTGATAAGGGAGGAAACCACTAGCCATGCTCGAATTTAGTCTTTACCTGGTGGAAAGATTGAACAAGACTAAAGGAGAATGAAGCATGGAGATCGAAGGCACTTGGGCGTCTGACTAATAGGCTAAGTGACTGTGGAGCTCTACAGTACAGCTTCAAGATTTTGGCCCTCCCTATTTATTTGTGAAGGAATGCTGTCACGGTTACCGTTGATCCTCAAGTAATTGATAGCACCAACACTTTGATCGAATCGAATTGAATTGAATTGAATGAACAGGTTTTGAAAGAGCGCCTGATTGTGATTCAATCATGAGGGGAAGACAAATGTATTGAAAGAGCAATCCAGACTTTAGTTAAAATATGTCCAGTTAGTGGTGAGAAGGTGCTGGTTTGAACAGCATCCTCTCCATGGAGAGCAGAGCCAGGAGCTATCCCTAGGATCATTTACGCTGTCCCTTAGAGCTTTGTTGCTCCAAAAGGCCTCCATGGCAGTCAGGTTTCCAGCGTACCTTCGGGATCGATCAGGGGCAGTGGCGTCACTCAGCCTTACTTGGTGGGCTCTGTGGAGATTAAACCTCAAGATATGTACACATGAGCTTTACTATAGAACATGGCGACTTTGCGGTCTACCATTTTGTACGTCCAATGCAAAACTAGTGTTCTAGTGGATAGCGCATATTCACCACCAAAGTGGACCAACTCAACCGCCAACATTTGGTACACAGATGCTTCGGCGAAACAGGGCGTTGAACTTGGCAACGCCAAAAGATGAGATATACAGTCTGCTGTAGATGAGATGGCTGCACAGGACTTTGTATCAGACCACTCGACATTTTCAAAGGCGAAAATAATAGTAAATACATATTGATAGTTCTCTATTTGAGGCATGCATTAGAGCACACCTCATTGGCAGAGTGAGATTTAGGACTTTGCGCTGAAGTTTGGGCCGTGATCGGATATTCGTTCAGATGAGAATTAATTACTACTGAAACCGGCTCTTAAATTCTTGGCGCAGCGAATCCGCTGGTCGAGCAGTCGCCAAGATGTATTGTGTCAAGACTTCGGTCTGTTCCACAATAACTTTCATCTCCGCAATCGGATTCGGCTGGGGCTGTGGCAACATGACCAGTTTACACCCAGAGGTAATTTAGGATGGGAGGCTGGGACATTTAAGACTTTTCAAGCAATTTCCGAAATTTAACAATCCGGGAAGGGCCCAAGATGAAAGTCAACAGTGAGCTTGGAGGCAAAATGTTGGCTTTCCGTTAACCTTTCACGGATTGAGAGCAACAAGTGGTATTAACCCATTCATTCTGCCAAGAGCTCCGGCCGGAATCGCCAAGACTGAGTGTCACAAGCTAGACAACGAACAAGGCTCAGGATCTCACGGTGGAAAGGAACTGCGGCGCAGCCTTGGCGGAACCGCCCACAGGCTTGGCATTACGGAATATGGGAACAGGCTTGGCAGACGGCAGTCAACTTAGTCTCATCGTCTCAATTGAATAAGAATGTTGGTCAGGGCATTTCATTCGCGAATAATGGTTGGTGAAAAATACGATGGAGAAAGTGTTATAGACAAGAAGCTCATTTTCCATGTTTTTTCATATTGGTTCTGACTTTGTGATTACAATCCCACATCAGAGCGTAACTTTATATCTACATACTTGGCGCCAAGCGTTGTAACGAAGGAACCCCAGGCAGATTTCTGCCACATACGATATAATCACCCTTTGCACTAATTTATCTCGTTATCATCGGGCTGACCTGCAGGAAAGCTCGCTCTTTCAAGATTGTTTGGAATGGCATAGTCCCTCATCGAAACCCATGTGAAGCAGACCCATTACACTTTTAATCCGGTTCTAGGAAATCATCGCTCGGAGCAATTGACGAGGCCTTTAACGGGCAGAAAAGCTATTTATCGGCACAAACAACGAACGAGTCTTTGGTGGCACATGATGCTTGAACGAGCCCGAGAACTACTGCAGACTTTATTTCAACTTTGCATCCTCGCTCATCCAAAAAATAACACCGAACATCATGACGACAATGGTAGCCTTGATAGTGCACTCATAATTCACAGCCCAACCAATTCCGAATTGGGCTTTGATGATTACAGAAGACCAATCTCGCCTACAACCGGGGGTATTGAAAGCCCAGCACAGGCTGAAGATCGAGGTTTTCTCCTACGGAATGGTATACATTACCATTTCAAGACGTTTCCCAAGACGAGAGTGCGGTTGTTCGTGGGAAAACATGCTGCAAAGCCCACAAACTGACTATTATACAGAGAAGAAAAAAGAAAAGCCCGGTTCCAGGCCGCATTGGAAAGGTTGAAGAGTATGTTGCAAGCTGAAATGGCCACTTGTGGGGACCGGAATATAATATCTCAGAAATGCGGGGATATCTGCAAAGTTATTAGCCGTGGGTCTTTCACACAAGAAGCAAGTGTGGCATCCAAGCGTTCATTCATTCTACGCTATCAAAGTCTTTCGCCATCAACCGGGGATAGGTGAAGACGCATTCCGAAAGCTGATCGACGCCGAATTTACAATTCCTTCTTCACTCCGACACAAAAATATAGTTCGAACATTAGAGCTTCTAAGGGTCGGTGATGATGTTTTTTGTGAGTGTCTGGAATATTGTCCCAGTGGCGATCTTCATTCCCTAGTGACTGAGAGAGGTCGGAGGCCGATTGTCTCTCGAAACAACTCATGCGTGGTGTCAACTATCCCCACCCGATGGGGATAGCTCACCGTGACTTAAAACCAGAAAACCTTCTTCTCACATTAGATGGTGGTCTTAAGATATCAGATTTTGGCACTGCAGGATGCTTTCGTCTCGCTTCGGAAAGTGACGTTCATATGTCAACCTCACGACGGGAGCCACGGCCTTATATTTCACCTGAACAGTATCTCAACAAATACTTTGATCCGAGGTTAGCTGGCGTATGGGCCACTGCTGTAACATATATCGCGATGCGAATTGGTAGGATCGTATGAAAGGTAGCCACTCCCGAAGATGAGAATTTTAGAGACTATGTCACAGATCGTCAAATTGGAAAATTTTATTTTCTCATTGACGATGCATGTACACACACACACACACAATTCATTAACGCCCGGCGGCTGAACCGAAAGGGCAACTATCACTAATCTACCAGTACATGCATGTTTGAGTATACGCCGTGTCTCCTTGGAGCCCATACAGTATCTCCTTCCGTATTTGGCATCTTAGTTTTTAATCTCATAGCTGGTCCCTGTGGGTTAGTATTGGTTAGTAGACTGGCTTGAAGGTGCTTCTTCAAGTGTTCAACATCCTATCCTCGGCAGTTGAAGCGCGTCTATCATCTGCCACAAGGCGCTGGGGGTTAGTAAGAAGAGGTATTCTATCAGCTCGTCGGCAAGTCTAGGTGGCCTCAAGCCGGCCCGTAGCGATCGCAAATCGTATTGACGCTCGCACTGCTTCCAAATTCGGCTTCCACTTTTGATCATCGGAGGGTGACTTCCCTCCCAAGAAGAAGGACATGTTACTTCGGTGAGTGTGAGTACATTGCAGCAATTCCGTTCGGTGCGCGGTCCACTTCCGACAACGAAAAAGAAAGTGGTCCACGGTCTCTCTTGCTTGTCCACATGCACATTGATCTGTCTCGGCAGCATTGATTCGGAACAGATATCCATTGAGTCTTGCCATACCCGTGCGGAGCTGGGCCAGCACGCTCGCTTCCTTCCACGATAATCGGTCATACAGCTGTCGCGTGTGCTTTCCTGGAAGTGCTGTATCCACTCGTCTGGAATGTCTCCCTATGTTCTCGGGCAGCTCAGTGCTGGGGGTGGCTTGAGACCGCGCGATATTCAGAGTTGTCGATTTCATTCTGGGGACCTGTTTTTGCGAAACGGCGTCTTCTTTTGTTGCGTCTCGGGCCTGTTCTTTCGCCAGACGAAGTAGATTGTTGTCTTCACTTGTGGGAATCCACCGGACGCTGACCCGATTTCCATTTTTCTGCAGTTTTGTCATCAGCTTGTAGATTTGACAGACAAATTCCTGACCCGACTGTTGTCGCGGATTCTTCAGCGTGAGAGCTGCCGCTTTGTTACTCGTGATCAGTGTAATCCTAAAATCTTTCAGTCCCACGAGTGTCTTCAATGTGTGCGCCATTGCCGCGAGCTCCGCAGAAAATGGATTTTGCTCTGTTCTCGCACTCAACGTGACAAACAAGGTCTTCAGTCTCACTTTCCGCTGGCGTGGTGGTTGTTTCTCGATCACCACTCCAAACCCGACCAGTTCATTCCGCGCCGAGCTGCTGAACGCGATCTGCATTGATCCGCCTGGTACAGTTGATCCCTCCGAGATGGGCTCATTATCCATTTGCACGCGTGCTTCCCATGGTGCCAGTGCAAACGGGTTGATGGTTTCCAGTGACTCCATGTCGATGTTTTTCAGCGCGTCCGCCACTTGGTAGAGTGGCGAGCGGTGGTATCTCCTGAATTTCCTGATCCGATCTGTGCTTCTGCGCAGAGGATTGGTTTCTGGCAGTATGTGGAGGTCTGCCCACATCTTCACGGCTCGTCTCCAGAATCGGTGTCGTGCTGTGGCGATATGGGCCTCGGCCTCCGCTACGCTGGTCGCAACGGTGAGGAATGTGCCCACAATTGCTTGCGCTCCTACCCTTTGCACTCGGTTGATCGGTCCCATGTTTTGATTCTTGAAGGCGTGCATCCAGACGTTTGAGGCATAGTCCACCACTGGAGCGACTGTCGACGAGAACAGCTGCCGCGCTGTCGCTGGAGAGAGACCTCGAAGTCGTCGAAGCTCCATGGCTGCCTCCAGACCTTTGGACGCTGCCCTGGCGATATGTTCCTTGTACTTCAATCGCGTGTCCATCAGGACCCCCAGAATCTTGACCGTGTTTTGGGGCTCGATCGTCTGTCCCTTGATAGTGAACGGCTCTTGATCCACTTTGCGAGCCTTGGGTGCGAAATGTATAATTGCCGTTTTGTCTGCTTCAAAGGTTGCCCCACTCCTCTTCTCCCAGTCGAGCGCTTCATTGACGATGGCTGTGATACCGTCCCTATTACTCTGCACGGTTGGCCCTGTCACCCACGCGGTAAAGTCATCCACGAAGGCAATCGCTCCACTCTGGCTGTCTATCTGTCTCTGTACGAGGTCTGCGTTGAAGAAGAGAAAGAGAATTGGAGACAGGGGCGAACCCTGAGGTAGTCCAGGCTGTGGTAGATCCTGAACCTCCGACAGTTGCCCATTGATCTGGATGGCCGCCGTTCGTCTCGAGCAGAATGCCTCGACCCATCGAAGCAGAATCTCCGGGATACCTCGCGCCTTCATCCTCTGGATCAATCGTTCCTTGCAGACCCCATTGTAGGCCCCTTTGACATCAAAGCTGATCAGGCTCAGCACCCGTCGCCCTCGCCATGCTGCGTAAATTTGTTCCTGTAGGAGTAGGAGTGCCTGTTCCGCGGACCGCTGCTTTCGGGCCCCGAAGTGGCTGGTCGGTAGCAGGCCGTGAGTCTCCACTGCGTGCGAGATTCTTTCTGCCACCACCGATTCCAGGATCTTGCCTAGTGTCGCGAGCAGCGAGATCGGCCTCCATGCCTTGGCAATGGTGTAATCTTCTTTGTTCGGTTTTCTCAGCGGGATGATCTTCGCGTGTCGCCACTGTCTCGGCAACGTGCCTTCTTCCAGTGACGCTTGGAAGAGATCGAGGACCCGGTGTTTGACCGTGGGCCAGGTCATCTTCCACACTATGGCCGGCAGGCCATCCTCGCCTGGCGCCTTCCATGGCTTCGTTGCGAGCAACTGCCGCTCCACCTCTTCCATGGTGATGGCCGGCATCTCTATAGGCGCTCTTTGTGGTCTAGTTCCCTCTTCGTCAATGCTGTCCGGCAGCGGTGGGAAGAATTTGGTCAGTAGTTCTTCCGCCTGCTCCTCATGATCGGTGGTAACCGTCCCATCTGCTTTGAGGAGCTGTGGAACCTTCCCAAAGGCTGCGTCTTCACCTGCCTTCAGATATTTGGCTGCTTTCCAAATATTGTCGTTGTCGGCCAGAAACTCGTTCCAGTGTTTCTTCTTTTGTTTCCGAATCGCGTCGTGGTACTGTTTCGCCGCGCTTGCGGCCATGACCTCCAGCCCTGGTACCTTGCGCCCAGCCCGTCGCTCTGTGCGGGCGTGGTTTCTCCAATGTGTGTAGATTTGACGAAGTTGCGTCAGGTCCGCCGTCCACCATCGCTTTGCGTGCGGTGACGGTTTGGCCTTCGGCGTCAACGCACGAACCGCTTCCGACACCGCGTGCATCAGCCGATCGGTTTTCTGCTGTACGGAGCCTTCCACCGGAGTGGCAGCTAGCGTGCTCGCGATTCTGGCATTGATCTCTTTCCACGGTGCATTCTTGAGCAGCAGTCTATCTGTCTGCGTTGGAGCCGTCCAAGGCGCATCAAGAACGGTTTCAATGGTAGCATGATCCGAACCGTGCTCTGTTCCGTGGACCGCACATTTGACCATCGAATCTGTCAGGTTTTCCGAGGCGAGAACGAGGTCGATCGTCGACTCGCAGTCCCCCGAATATCCTTGGCCATGCCATGTCTTGGTGCCTCGTTTGAGCAGGCTGCTGAGTCCAAACTCATTCATAAGATCGATGATCGGATCCGCTTCGCCTTGTCTGGCCGAGGACACCTCGTCTCCTCCCCACAGTTGATCATGGCGGTTAAAGTCCCCCATGATCATGATCTCCATTACCGTTCCTGAGTCCCGTCGTACCTTATTGATTGCTGTTCGGAGGTGGTCGCATGCATTGTCCAACGCGGAGGCGTCCCCTCCCTCTACATAGACGGATGCGACAAAAATCTGTCGCTCGGGAAGCCGAATGACGGCTGCCGTTAGGTCCGGCGACTCGATCTGTACTTGCTCCGCTTCCACATCCCTATTCACCCACAACATGCTTCGAACCGCCCATCTCCCCTCCCTCCACGCAGAGGGAACCATCTTGGTCCATTTGTGATGTCCCATCGGGGTGGTCAAGAGCCGGCCTTGAATCCTCCTCGCCTGGGGTTCCTGGATCGCTAGTGCCACTGCGTTTTCGGTATCCTTGTCGTTCATGAGGCTTTCCAGCACTGCACCCTGTTTCCTCACATTCAGTTGCATCACTCGAAGCGTTCTATTCATTGCGTGGCGGGTAAAGCTTCCGACAATTTCTGCTGAACGATTCATGAGGGCCCCCGCATGGGACGCACTTTGGAACTGTCTGGTCGCAATTGCTGTGGTGATGGCCTTCTGCGGCGCACTTTGCGCACCTCTGGATATTCTTGCACTGGAAAGCCTTGTGACCAATCTCCTGGCAGTTGTAGCATTGCATCGGTCGGGGTCGATGCACGAAGGTACTGGTCACGCCGGATTCTCCTCCAGCGTGGAAGAACCCGTCGGCTAGCAGTCTGCGCGCGTCACTACCTTTAGTGAGGTAAACGACCATTGATCCATATGCTTTTGCGCTCTCCTTCTTGCTAAGCCATGCGATTTTCGCTACGGTGGCTTCGTTCTCCTCACTGAAGGCGGCTGCTGCTCCGGCGAGGATCTCATCTTTATCATCCAGCACTGCGGCTTTGTTCACGCTGTCGACTTTGATAGGGTAAAGCTCATCCCGAAGGACCCGTGCTCCGGCGCCGATTTGGGATTCCGCCACTTTCTTGACCAGCTGGTGTTCGGCTTCGTCGCGGCACGCTATTCTGATTCGGTTCGTATTCTTCGGATCCACAGTGACGGCGCGACAACGCCAGTGCGTGTGGTCTGCCGTCGCTCGGATCTCTGTCTCGACTGCCGCCCGGATAGAGCCTGCGGAGATTCTCTCGTTTTCGTTCTCTATCATCTTGGAGGTGTCAATTGTGCAATAGAGTGTGTCAGTGAACGTGGTTGGTGTTGTGTTTGATGTCGAGAGACTCCGTATATTGCTCGGGTGGCTGAGCGGGGGAGTGCGGGCGACATCTGCATAGGACGGGGAGCCTGTAAGAGCGGGAGCGCTGATTTCTTCACGTAAGGATTGGATTTCTCGAAGGATTTCATCGTGACCATTCTGGGCGCATGCTTCGGAGTTGCACTGCGATGTCGGGGGCCTATCTGTCAGGTTTTGCAGCTCGTGTCGGACTCCTGCAAGGGCAACGCCAAATTCTTCCTTGGCTCTCTGAAACTCTTCTTGGACCTTCTGGAGCTCTTCTCTATGTAGCTCGTCTCGCCGTCGGATCTCTTTCCTGAGTTCGACCAGCTCCTTCACCAACTTGCTGGCATCCAGCTCGTTACTCTCGGTCGCGGAGTCATCCGAGGTTGCCCCATCGGGCTGAAATTCGGGTTCGGTTCTCTGCTTGTGCTGAGTTCGCATCTTTCTTTGTACATTGTCGATCTCTTGTTCTTGGGCATAGTTTCTTGGTGGTCTCGTCGTTCGTTTCGGTCTCGACAGTCGCGGTGGTGAATTTTCACGTTCGTCGCGGTCGGGCGGTTCAGGGGTTCGCATCGCGGACCGTCCCGTCATTGCTCACCGCACAAAAATCGGTATTACCGCCACGTGGCTCTCCACAAATCGTCACGAAGTCCAGAATTCGGTACCCGATCGCCCTTGGTCACGTCCGGTCCGGGTCTTTGAGGAGTACCGTCCCGTTCGGCATATACAGTGCTATCAGGATCCCGATGCATGTACAGTATTTCCGGAAATTGGTGTCACCAGCTATACTCTTCCATTGTTCTCTGAACCCTAAATGCCAAGAAACGCTAAACTACTTTTGACGGCCATGTCAGCCTCCTCGGTTTTGACCGTGTATCATAAATTACCGGATTATCATAATAGCAGGAGGCGCGTTTATTACTCTAAAACTCGAAATCAAATTTCAAACGCGTGCACCAGATTACGCTAGGCTACATTTGGTTAAGCTCGGTCCCCAGCTACTGATCTATGTACCTTTTGCCGACTGTCAGAAATACTGTAATCCCAATTTCTGGTAGCGTACACCCCGCGTTCCCGAAAACTTGTGCCGGCGAAAACAGCCTCAAGATATCCCACTACATATAAGAATGGCCACGAGGCATTAATTACTCACATGATAACATGGTTCTGGCAGTATTGGAATCTATGGTGCCTTTTAACACTATGACAAATGGGCATTTGGAAAGCATAATTAAGCGAAATTTTGACATGGTCATTTTCTCGCAGCTGCTTGAGATGGATCATGAAGAGAATCGTCTGAATAGCTATTTAACGTTATACGGACACATTTCCAAGGCATCTCATGCGATCTATGAAATGAGAAGAGCCCTGTAAGACTTACATCAGACCCAATATTTACAGCATGCTAACATCAATATCAGCTTTTGTAAAGACATCTCCCAATTGCGATCACTTTGTGGCGATCTTCATCACACATCAAAGGCGCTAGGGATGTACAGAATTAGCGAGAGGTGTGAAGACATTCTAATAAAAAGTACAAATATGGATGAAGAAAGTATGTTGAAAGATAATGAAAGAGACGCTGGTGACCTTTATATCGATGTTGCGTTGACAGGTCTTGAGACAACTCTGGCCTCTGTTCGTGCTACACTCGATACTTTCTACGCAGCGAGCTAGCTCAATTTCCAATGCGATCTTGCTGACTGAAGGTTTCTCAACAACCCCATCTAAGAATCCTCGAAATTGGCTTTCCCGTTGACTCTTATGTTTTGTGACCTGGAAAAGAAGCCTAAAAAACCGAGTTTGAATGTGTTATATTTAGAACCCACACTTCGCAGTCCTCTTTACGTCTGGCTCAAACTACCGAGAAATAAAATCATGATATAACTGGAGTAGTCTCATATCATAAGTCTGTTGCTTATACGACTTGGCTTACCTACCGTCCATAATCTATTATGGCGAAGAGAGTCTTCACGACCCATTTAGAGGCTATACACACCGCGTAGTGAGCTCGTAGCCAGTGCAAGTGACATTATTTAGTCTCAAATTGTCCAAAATTAGATTTTATGTGCAAACGGTGGCAATTCACCCCGTTGAACAGCCCATCGCTATTTTGGGTCACACGTTTCATGTCCTCTGTTATCGAAAAGACCTGACGCAAAAAATTGTTGGCGTGATAGCGAGTGGATATCAACCCTTTAGGATTGCAGACTGCCTTCAAAATACAGTCATTCTCGAAATCGCCTTGACCAATTCACAATTAGAAATTCTTTCCTGGTCCCACCGTCAAGGCCTTAACGCAGATAAATTATTGAACGGGCCGCATTGCATTGAGGGACTGGGTAAGACAGCTATGTATGTTACAGTTGTAACGACGTGAATTACAGTACATGATGCGAATGAGCGTAGAATTTCATAGAACCCTGTAGTGGATCTCTGCAAATCATGCGCTCAAGTCGACCTCCGACATCAAAATCAATTAGGTATATACTCATGTCATGTTATGTTTATATGTTAAACTTCCAGATTGTTCTGTTTTTCTCTCAGTTCAACCTTATACCGTACCTCATACAGCCAGCCCATCGGATCCTTCGGTTTCTTGCCTGTCTTCCTACGATGAATTAGCCGCGATCTCAACACATTGGTCACTATGATCAGATTGACTAACGCTTTCGAATCGCCTCCAAGGGGAATATACGTGGTCGCAAAATCTCTTAACCACCGCCACCACCAGCGAGCTCCCAGCCCTAGCTGACCCGTCCAATAACTCTGCTTGGTCATGCTCTTCGACCTTGGAACCCTAGCATGGGCATACGCCTCAATCGCTCTAGAGAAATCCAAGCTGCCATTCTCTAACGAGGGCGGGTTATTCAGTAGTTCATTAGCCAAAACGGTGGCGTCTTCAATGGCGAATCCCGCTCCTGTGAATGTGTCAATTACTATCACTCTCCTCTTCAAAGACGAAACTTGGTGAAAGCAAAAATAAGGTAAGACTAACCTTGGCCACTCGTCGGCAGCATCAATCGTGAAGCGTCTCCGATCACGACGATGTTCTTCCCACCAATCTCACTCTCCTCCCAAGCATGATACCACAGAGGGGCTCTAACAATCCTCTCACTCCTCTTATACAACTCCTCAAAGTTTCCCGCAATAGGATGAAAGGCATTTTCGTGCCTCTTCAGGATTTCCCTCGTTTCTTGCAGATCATATCCACCTAGTATTAAGTCCGCACCATAGAGCTTATCCACTTTCTGTTTCTGCAGGTTCTCAGCAGCTGTCATTCTCTTAGGAGGAAGGTTGGAAGGGAAACAAATAGACCAGAACTGCCTGCCGCCAGGCAGAGCCCATGTTGATGCGGTGCCTGAGTCGAGCAGAACCCAATGAGTGTCTCCGTCTTGCACATCTTCTTCACATTCAGTCGAGCGGGCCCTGTCCATGGGTCTGGAAACACCGTAAATCCCATCCGCGTATGCAAACTCGGGCTTCCATCTATCAGCACCATGCCCACCTTCTGCTGCTGCTGCTGTCGCCATAATATGCCTTCTCACAACCGACCATCCCCCATCCGCTCCAACAACAAGATGCGCTTCGACCTGCATCCCTCCTTCAAAGCACACCTTAACACCCCCTCCAGTGGCACTCTTCACATCAGTAATCTTCCTCTCCCAAACCACTTCCCCGCCTAACTCCTGCACCCTATCAAGGATCACGCGCTGCAGCCCCGCCCTCTCTACAACCCGGAGATTCGTCCCCAAGTCCTCCTGCCAGTTCGGATTGTTCAACCGCTGGCAGTGCTTATGCTTCCCGTTGTCCCAGGCGCGCCAGATCTTGATTCGTGTCGTTTCAGAGCTAATAGAGTCCAGCGAGTCCCGCAGCCCCAGGGCATACAGAGGGTAGAGGGCGTTGGAGGTCAAGGCAACAGCGGCGCCAGCTGCATACGTCGCAGGGCTAGGAGCAAGGGTGGGTTCGTTTTCTCCGTGGATTTTTGAGTCAGGGAATGCGCTTGGTTTGGGGTGCGCAAGGCGCTCGTATATTACGGGTTTGTAGCGCTCCTTGAGGACGGGGTTAGAGAGTATTGTCAGGGCGAGGACGGGACCCGCGACGCCACCGCCGATGATGGCTATGGTAGACGGAGCTGGTCTGTCGGCCATGGGTTGATGCTTAGAAATCCAAAAAATCGCATCAATTTAGAACGAAGAAATACTTGACCCCGTATAAATAGTTTCTCCCAAGGTTGAGGTACGTAATTTGCTGCAGAACGTTGGTTGCCTAAAGATAACCACGTGTTTACCCCCGAAACGCACCCGACCTCCACGCCTACCGAACCAACTACGTTAGATGCTTCCGTAAGAACGATTAGACCAAGATACAGCACCATACACGGTGTATATTACGGTGTCCCTCAATTTAATGCCAGCCGCTCAATGATTGATCTGCACTAACGCCCTGGCAGTGGGGCTAGAAAAGAGTAATTAAGTGTATGTTGATCAAGGCGATTTCGAGAATGACTGCACATGGTTTCCAAATCATCGAATACTCTTTTTCAGATGACGTAGAAGACGTTGCAGGGGCCGCCAAAAAGTTTGAGTAAAATATTAGCCAGTGGTGTGTTCTGCGAAGTACTGCTGCGGATATGTAGGCGCAGTGTGAACACCTCTTTTGCGAGATAATGATTTGTCGAGTGCTCGATCTCGCCTGTATTCAAGGGAGAACCGAGTACTCGGTCAGTCCTGTTTGCTGGATATTTTATCGGTAGCGGGTAAATTGTTCCGCGAAAAAAGGAAAGTAGCATTGATTCGTAGATGTACCTCGTTAAATTGTGAATGACAGATTCGAATTCCCCTACCTTGTCTTCCCTCATAAAATCTTTCTTTTCCTCTGACACAATACAACTCATGAAAAAAGCTCTAATGTTTCTACCGGGAGAATATGCGACCGAAGAGACTACTCTGCATTTTTTAACTTTCGTGATCTGATGCCATAACTGCAGCGTAAGTCACCGATAATATGGAGAAGTAGCGCAATACAGTATGTTCTAATGAGATTGTGAGCTGGGTGGTCATCATGCACAAAAAAGTGTTCGATTACCTGCTTTAAGTGAATGGTCGGGTTCCCGATGGCTCATTTGATAAGGCCACCTTCGTGGCTTACTCTCCTCGGGACTTAATTGGTGTAGTACAGCAATATTCGACATCAGTTTTACCTCTATTTTCTCTTCGTTATCTCGGGGCCCCACTATTAATTCACTAGTCTGAGTTGGAAAATATCCGCCTACTCCTGTTGTGATGATGTACCTTCTCCGTGCCGATGTTGTAAGATGTATATTAATTTACTCATTGGACACCTGTTACACTTGAATGACGTAACCTGCTACATCCTCCCCTGATAGGCGGATAAATAATCCGCATAGCTGTGTTTCGCTCGTAGATCAATCAAGTAATTAAGTGAGAAATATTTCAGGCTAAGGACCCCTATCAACTCGTCCAATCCTCAGCTATCTTCGTAAAAGCCGGAGCTAAAACCGTTGAATTCTTATGCTATATGACTTCTCGAATCCTTCCAAAATCAAGAAATGTTGCGACTATCAACTCTCGACCATCTCCTACCATAACGCGCCCCCGAAAAGCGAGCCTAGCTTGTACAGAATGTCGGAAGCGAAGAACTAGGGTAAGTGCAATTCCGCGGCTTGGAAATTATTGCTCATCAAATCAAAGTGCCGAGGCGATGTGCCTTGCAACTCCTGCCGTCAGAATGACAGGGATTGTGTGATGGATAAAGAGAGTGATGGCCGCCGAAAGCTCTTTTCCAAACGCAAGATTGAGTCACTTGAACAAGACAAAGCCTTGTTAATCCAACTAGTTGAGAAAATTCGAGATAGCGATCGAAAAGATCTCAATGAAACTATTGAGATTATTCGAGGAGGAGCCTCATTAACTACTCTCAAGTCGCATCTCCTAGGTCAACACTCCATAGATGTCGCATGTAACACGCTAGCGTCTAGAGATGAGGCCATCGCGGACAACAATCATAAATTGAAATCAAACGGTCGTCAAGCTTATTTGGACGTTGCGAACATTATTGAATGAATTTGCTGAGATATTTCATATTCAAACCTGGCAAGTTACTCCGCTTAAGAGCGAAAGAAAATCGGCAGGGTAGTAGGGTTGACTTGTATTTATATCGATACAGAGACGGTACATAATCGCAAGGGAAGGTAGGCGGAATATTCTTAACTCGGACTAGTGAATTAATAATGCGCCCCTGAGATCTGATTCAATCAAAATAGACTTTTCAAGTAAGTATTTTGCTTTGAAAAAGTTAAAATTTCCGAATGGAGAGTCCAGTCACTGGAACACAAGCTTCGAGAGTTTGATATGAGAGGACTGGAGCAATCGAAAAGCCACACCGGCACAAGTTATCGGGAACGCGGGGTGTCCGCTACCAGAAATTGGGATTAAAGTATTTCTGACAGTCGGCAAAAGGTACATAGATCAGTAGCTGGGGACCGAGCTTAACCAAATGTAGCCTAGCGTAATCTGGTGTACGCGTTTGGAAGAAAGAGCGAAGAAATCTGGTCAGAAATTTGATTTCGAGTTTTAGTGTAATAAACGCGCCTTCCGCTATTATGATAATCCGGTAATTTATGATACACGGTCAAAACCGAGGAGGCTGACATGGCCGTCAAAGGTAGTTTAGTGTTTCTTGGCATTTAGGGTTCGGAGAACAATGGAAGAGTATAGCTGGTGACACCAATTTCCGGAAATACTGTACGGTAAGCTGTCATTCGGTTTTCATATGACTGAACGATACGCTAATTTTGTCACTTTAGGCAGCGAGCCGATTTGTCATATCTTCGATGCTTGATACTTACTGTACTCATCGGCCTACCTCAAGCGAGGTTCTCCATTCGTCATGGCTACAAGGAATTCAAGTTTGTACAGATTCAAAGAGTTGAGGGTGATTAGTTTGTTGAAAATATAGTATTTGTTACAAATTCGAGATTTATTCCCAGTTTAATAGGCCCAGTGGATAACACAACGCGCTCCGAAAGCCTTTTAGACCACTTTATTTGAAAATTGTAGGGATCAACGCCGAAAGATATTGATACTGTAATTGCTGCGAAATCATCGTTCACTCGGGGTTTGATGATCTTCATCTCCATTTCCCTCATATTCTTGACGCTCACTTGGGAGCACAATAGCACGGTCAAGCTTATAAGGCAATCCACGATGACGACCTCTGATCATCATCACGCAGATAACAAGCTTGCTAAAAATTGTGAACTTGCCAGAAAGAGATGTTGAGACAGTCGGGTATCCTAGACTGAGTCCCACGTTGCCGCTACAGAATAATCAGTTATTGTGAGAAGGCGTAAGCTGAGTTTGCTACTCACTATGCTGAAACAACTTCGAATAACACTGAGAACACTGAGAATGCCTAGGCCTATTAGTTCTTTCATTATCAAATTACTTTTTCTTGCGTCCTTACTGGAATGGATGTATCCGCAATCTTGCCAGCTTCGGCAACGCAAATACAGAAACACCCGAGGAAGATGTACCACAAGTCAAAGCTTAATTGGTTTTGGATGTGGTTGAGAATGTATGACCGGCCATTCTTCTCGTCCATGCGTTTCTCTGATCCGTAAATACCCAGCGTCTTTTCCTCATAGACATTAGATGCTCTGATGCTTATTGCGATCGGAAAGATAGCAATGTACATCATCACAACCAGGCTGAACTGCACGGCGGGGCTAACATCGGCGAGATTGAATGTCGATGTCCCTGTGTGGCGTGCTGACGCCGCTTGGAAAATAGCAGCAAGAACTCGTGGGCCAGGTGCTAGATTATTGACAGCCGGATTGTTCAGGTCTAAAATTATGATGAGCAGAACATCAACCGAGTTCATAGCTAACAGGATCGAAAAAAGTATCCATGTTGGCTTGCTTGGGAAAAGGAGAGTATAGCATCGTCGAGGGTGTTCGAGCAAAAACCTTAGTGAGTCTTTGAGCGATAATTCATCTGGACACAATTTGTACAAAATCCAGATAATCAGTCGAAGAATACATGGATAGCAGGTGTTGCCGGCAAATGCAAGGAAGCTCATGAGAAGCATTGGAAAAGTCGCATCTTGGAAGGAGATCATCGAGTCCGGTGTCAAGGTAAAGCCAAGGTTGTTTATCATAGTTTGAGAAGAGTAGAACCCCCTGTCGAAAAGAAATGTAAGGAACTGTTCCGCTATCAACAATATCAGGATTTCTCTTTACCACCAGATACTACCCTGGCCACATTCAGCAAGATAGGCACGGTATTTCGGGTCGGCGTGTAGAATCCATCCTACAAGAGCAATCGCACCGAACAGGTGCAAGCCGAGAAAATATCCGGCTACGATCTTTAACAAAAGCTTCAAACTTCGATATTCAATGCCTCCGAGTCTCTTCCGATCTTCGGCGGATATGTTGTAGAACTGTGAGTTCCGACCGATCGTAATCTGGGATGATATTTCTGGTAGATCAACTGGCCTGACGTATTTCTGTGTCGGGGTGTGGTCCTTATCTTCATAGCCAGAAGTGTGTCCAAGAACGAACACGGAGGTAATCGCCCGTTCCAGTGTACGAGTATGTGAATTCAGGCTTCTCCCAAACTGCAGATGGCGCATGTTTCTATCCAGTTTTTCTTTTAATGGAAATCAGCGATTATGCAAAGCGTTAGGTAATCTACCGCAAGCGATCTCTCACCTTCGTCTTTGTCATCAATACCATCCTTGGTTTCAATGAAAGAAGCACCTAGGAACAATTCATTAAAAATATTCTTTTCTAAGATTATTTACTAATTGAATATACCTTTGTCTCGCTTCCAAGGAGGTGGAATGTACAGAGTTTCGTCGTTGTCTGTAGTAAGTTGATCTGAGTTCGCGAAGCGGATAAAGTGCCTTCCAACGGTGGGATTTTGATCCAAGACATCGTCGCTTGCAGAAGATCTGGATCCCTGAGGCACTCTGACAATGTGTCAGAAACACCTTCCCATTAATTATCTCTTGTGTCAAAACTTACTTTGGCAACACCTCAGACTCAGCAGATTCATCGACTTCTGTCACGTTGTTTATCGCTGGGTCTGTAGTTCCTTCAATCGCAAGCGCATGGCCAGATATATTCGAATCCGCTTGCTTCTCGAGCTGTGCCTCTGGATCCCTCTTTGGGCGGGCCTCTGGCTTCAACAAGTGTGGTGCTGCGTGTGAAAAGTTAGCCGTCGATGGGAGGATTTGATCGCGGGCGGCCCTCACCTTTCGCTTTGAGATGCTTTTCAAACCATCTCACACGAAAAACGACTACGATAATGTTGATAAAACCCAAGTTTCCCAGGATCGGAATGAGGTATATGTACACCTGCTGGTAGGTCTTCAACTCTTTGACATCCACCCTTGATATAATGCTGTTTAATATACCAGACACAAATTGATGGTAAACAAAAGGTAACACTCACGTATTCAGCCCTGATTCCGTTGACGCGCTGGCACCGAAGAAATAAGCATCGACAGCATTGAGGTTGCCATAGGGGTAGATGATCAGCAGACTCAGAATGCCGAGAGTAATGATCCATGCGTCTATCGTAAACTGTCAGTAGCAAGAATGTCGCACAGACTATGCACGTACAATGCAGAGATAAAAAGTTAACAGGAGGCTTCCACATGGTGCAAGAAACCGGGAATTTCTGAGAAGAGAAATGAAAGACCTACGGCGAAAACCAATATATACTCAGTAGCTCAGGCTTATCTGGATGTCAAAAAAATAAATTGCCGCATACAATCTCTAGCGGGACCATAGAACGCTTTGTGTGAGCGACTTGATCCGGCGAATCATGTCGTGGGCTGAGCGCTGCTTGCGGCTTGACCATCCTCTTTCCCCACTATCGCGGGTGCCCATCTTACAACTAACGTTCCGACCATGCTTTTATAGTCTAGCACTTGACCTTTTGAGCTTAATGATAGTGTCTGAGGCTTGGATTGATTCACCACACTTAATGCTGAATATAAGTTTCCCAGGGCTCATTATGGCCAGGAAAATCCCGCATACTTTAGATTATGGCCACACTGAATAGTATTTTACCTTTCTCATTTTCCCGCGCTGATAAGGAAACCTTTCTTATTTTTATTTTTTTTTATTTTTCAGCGTAATTCATAACAGAGGATGTCGGATCCTTTAAACGGCCCCACCACTTCCTCGGCTGTGATAGTTGTCATTAGTGTTGTGTTAGCGGTCGGGTTATGGTAAGCATTTGCCAAAACGATCTACCAGCCACCATGACTGAGCACGCCCTCCTGCGTAAACAGTGGCGCGGGTTTTGCACAATGGTTATTTCGTCACAGAGGAAGGTCAGGATCGTCTGCACAAGGTAGCACGGTGTTGCCAATATCCAGGTTCATTCAGCCGCAGACAATCGAGGTCCAAACGCAGCCACAGCCGCTGCCAACTGAGGATGATCTCGATAAATGGGTACCAATAATGGATTTTAAAACATGGAAGGGTCAACAATCACGTGCAAGGCATTGGTTCGATATCAAATCACGCTATCAGATGGGTTTCGGCTAATGATTGGAAAAGTGCGCACTCAGACTCAATCAAGCCTGAGACCCAGGATAACCTAGCCACCACTTCCATTTCCAAAGTTTCTACTTCTTTTCCAATAGCTCCAGCTAAATACCCGGTGAATTTATCACCATTGAAAGGTGGTTCTGATAAAATTCGAATGTCAGTTCCCGACAAACCTCCTAGTAACAGAGTGCATCTCGAGTCGTCTCAACCGCCTGACGACGTGGGAATACATTCTATAGCTGCACAGCAAACGACAGCGCAGGCGACTTCAGACGACATGTTTTCAAATTATGTTTGCGCTATATGCTTGGGTATTATTGGAGATGAAGTCGAGGTACGCGGTCTTCCATGTGCTCATGTTTTCCATGTTGATTGCGTAAACAACTGGTTACTCCGGTGTCAACCATGCTGCCCAGTATGCAAGCGTCCTTTCAGATATAGCCAATAATGATGTAGAAAACGGACCAATAGAACACCGGGCCTTTTATATACAAACTCATTCCTCTCCTTATCAATTCCTCCTCATCACAAAAAGCAAAAAAGCAAATAAAAGATGACAACGACAAGACAAGAGCTGTAAGCGGATCGGAGAACCGACTCGACCGAGTATGACAGACCTAGTAACTGCGACTTGAACGTTGCGATAGCAAGATCAAAGGGGTCCCAGTGCCCCATTGAACTCAGAAATCCAGATAGTCCGAGCTCAGCGAGAGTTGACGGTCCCGAAGTCTTCATTTGAGATCGTTGGAGACTCAGTGACAGCGAGATTTACTGGTCGATTAGGCCCATCAGTTTGTCCCGAACCAGGCTGCTCTTCATTGGCAGATGGGACCGCTGGGCGGCCGATACGAAATGATGGCGGTTGTGGCGTAGTTGCCGTAGTTGCCCGGGTACCACATTTGCGACTCCGGAAGCTAGAGATCGATAAAGGCATCGCGATGCTATGAAAATGGTGCGAGTTGGAGTGAGAGACTGGCTCCGGTTCATCAAGACTTGTACTGATGACATTCGATATAGTTCGTGGCAGACGATAGCCAGCCTTACCAATCGGGACAGATAGCCCATGCACGACAATGCTGCAAATGACCAAAAACCACACCACAATATTGACAGCGTCAGCGACTTCTTGAGCATCTTGTCGGACTTTTCCATCCACCGTAATCTCGAATAAGAATTCTCGGCTTATTGAAAGATAGAAAATCGCTCCAACACCGATAGGGCCGAAAAATCCAACAAAACAAGCCTGTCGAAAATGCTCAATTTGATGGATATACTTGTGCATGGCAAGCACAACCGGCAACCGACGAACTAGAAGAATAATAACTCCCAAGAAAATGAGACGATAAATGGGGATAATTTGATTATTCAGGAAAAGTGACCAGGGGCAAACTGCTCCAAACCACATAAAAACGGCCAGGTTGAGTAGCATATCGATAGTAGGCTGTAGAGAGTCGTCCATAGTTTCGAGCCGGAACCAATCACTGGAATTATCAACACTCATTTCTTGCGACTAAATGTTCCCATATAACTTACTCCTGTGTGAATACATTCCCTGCAACAAAGCATGCGAGAAGGTCATCAGTCCCAATTAAACCACAGGTTCCCACGATGAAGAGCTGGAGAGATTAGTGGATAGCTTCACACTTGGGTTATGGACTCACCGCAAGCGCAATTGCAAATACTAGAAAGCTCTCCCGGTCGACGTAGTGCTTTTCCTCGGCCCAGCGAAGCAGCTTTCGTGAAAGCCAGCCAGTGACGATGCCATATACAACACTCAGGATGATAGTGTACACCCAAGTTTCATAGAACCATAGTCCCATGGCCTTTCCTGCGCCGCTACTATTCCCCTTCCCATCCACGCCCAGATATTTCAGCAAGTAGATGCCAAAAAATAGGAATGGGTATCCCAGGCCATCATTAGCACCCGATTCGGCCACAATTATCCGCTGCAACGGACGGGGGACATGCTTGTCGGCAAATTTACCCTTGACAATCGAATTGGACAAGACAGGGTCGGTTGGCGTCACACATGCGCCTACAATCAGGGCATAGAGAAACTTAAAGTCGGGTATCATAGCCCAAATGATCAAGCTACTACACATCCACATGGCAACCATTCCAGGGCCCAGCAAGAGTGACAAGCTCCGCCATTCGATCTGAAGGTAACGCTTGGGCAGCTGCACTCCAGCTAAGACCAGTTGAACTCCTAGCACCAAGCGCGTGAAATGCAAGGTGATCGCATCTAGGTTTTCCTG
Source organism: Penicillium sumatraense (assembly GCA_020086695.1). NCBI lineage: Eukaryota > Fungi > Ascomycota > Eurotiomycetes > Eurotiales > Aspergillaceae > Penicillium > Penicillium sumatraense. The sequence continues at coordinate 28,714 of JAGIKU010002292.1, read as the reverse complement.
CGAGTGAAGGGAATAGTCATCAGGTCTTATGAAATTAGCCGCATGGGGCGAGAAAGCAACCCCAGCAAGCAATGAAATCACTGTTTCCGCATTAAATTTGAGAATATTTTGTATAGAGGTAATGCTGGCTTACAAGCTTCCGAAAGATAAAACCTCTCTTTACATAGGTAAGAGACTAGTCCAAAGAGAGATATAAACCCTCCCAGTGTTGCACAGACAATGTTGAAATTTATCAATGCAAGAGTCGGCATTTCGCGTCCTTGCCATGCACGACACTGGCGGTATTCGGCTCGTAAAAATGTCGATAAGTGGATCGACGTTGTCAGATTGATTATTGGGCTAGATATTCTTGATAGAATTGACTCGGATGAGATCTAGTTTGTTAATCCCAACATTTGCCGAAGAAACAATGACAGAACGTCAAGCGGATGCTATTGGAACATGACTTGATATTTCAGAGCAAAAGATGTGTTTGTGGTAGAAAGAATGTAAGGTACCAAGGTGGTCGTCAAGTAAGCCAGCTCCGTTCGCTAGAGATGTGTTTGCTAGGATGTGAGTCTTCAGGGGAGGAAATCTGCCAAGCATCTTACCTGCGCTGACTCATCAGAGTTCAGAAATGTCAATACGACACGCGTGGTGTGGGTCTACACTGCCTTTGAGGCAGGCGGAGAGTACGAAATCCTGGAGGTGGGGTAAAAGGCGTCAGCCGGAATAAAGTCCAAACGAATACAACTTTGTAGACATAATGAACAATTCTTTGAACTCTTGATATCAGCCCTGTCATCTAACCTGGGGAAGACGGTTTTCTTTTTCTGGCACTCAGTACAAGCAACAGAGACATTGCGCCGCACTTCTTTGGCGGGCTCTGCAACAAGTGAACTTTCTCCCTCTTTATCCTTCGCAGGCAAGAGGGTACGAGAAATCTTGTTCTTCGACATTGCAGATAGGAGAGTGGAACTAAAATGTGCACTCTGTGTGAAGATTTCGACAAGGCTTGGTTATGTTTGAGAATTTAATTACCGGAGAATGAGTGAGGGCGTGCGATTATGAAGGTGACATTTTCCTTTTTTCTACCCTAGGCCTGGTACTCTCTTTGTTTGCTGTACGAAGTACCGTGCCGATAACAAACAAAGAACTCCCACTAAGACCCACTCGAGGGTTTATTTGGCTCTCAGATTGGCTCTTTCGATCCAGGGCTCGACAGCATCGCTATGGTCAAGTTCGATATTGACTAGCGGTCTCTGCTCAATCGCATAATCAAAAACATGAAGCAGAGTTCCCCTAACAAGCCCACCGACGGTGCTTGGGCTGGAGGAGATTGAACTGACAAATGACGCGCTGGGTCGAAGCACAGAGGGAGTCTCCACAGATTCATGTGGTCCGGATATCCGCAACCTTGGCTCAGTGGCTGATAGCCAAGGGAAATGAAAGGAGGCGAACGCAATGCATCGACGGGCGTTGAAAGCTCGGAAAAAGGTGCTTGGATGGACACTCATACCCGCATCAATAACCTTGTTAGACTGTTCTACACTGTCAAATGATTATGCAGATCTAGGACTGAACAATAGTCATTCATATCCCATACTTGAATCTCCTGCTCAGCCTTGCGCTTTTCCTCCATTTTTAAAAGTAGTTGATTCTCGGCTTTTGAACTCCTTTTGTGGGTAGAGCTTGGTTTCACCGCCGCCAAGTCACGTCTCCTTTGCGCCTCAACGATATCGTCGTAGCTCATCACTTTGGCATGTCCTACGACTGTTTGGCCACTGGATTGTCGAGAAATCTTCTCATTGTTCTGTTCAAATAGGATTCGGTTTTCCTCCAGTAACAAGGTGCGCTCCGCAAAGACCCGTTCAGCTGCGCGGCTGAGAATCTGCAGACGATGTTTGCACACACTGTCTAGGTTCCGGATATCTTTCTCGACTTCTTTGCGAAGCAAGGCGAAATGATCAGAGGTGCTTGGAGTGTGGGAGAGATTGAAGGTTACAGTCGGGCTGTGGCCTACAGGGACAGTGATCTGTGGTTCGGACCGGGCCACTGGGATATCGTGGAGGACGCGAGACGGGTCGAATGGAAAGAGGCCGCTTCTAGACCAGGCAGATCGTATATTGCGGGGCGTGAATGCTTCTGCGCGGGCGCGATCATAAAGAGAAGTGAAGTGTGGTTTACCGATGTTATTCACCCCAGCCCGACACGCCTGCTCAACTTGTGCCCGGTATGCCGTCTTCAGAGGGCTGAAGACACCCACATCGCACGGCTGCAATTTATGCGATGTATGAGAAGGGAGACGACATAGAATGATGTGGTTAGCAAAGCAAAATTTCAAGACCTCCAGAGACTCATGGGTGCCGAAACCATCACAGATCAACAGTCGTGGCCGACCGCCCGCTCGGTCTCGAGTCTGCGGATCGAACACATGCTTCATCCAGTACAAACTGATTTCAGTGTTGGTATATCCTGTCTTGGAGCAGGCATAATGCCATCCGGGGGTAGCGTGAGTGGTCCAGGAACTACGATGGGTGGCTGCTGGCCAGATGATGAGAGGATGCAGGAATCGGCCATCAGCAGAAATACATTCAATCGCTGTGACCAGCGTGCGCTTCACCGTGGTCCCCCGGTGCTTTCTCAAATCATCCTTGCCAACCAGCACTTTGACGGAGTTGAGAACGCTGAGGAGAACTCCTGTCTCGTCCATATTATACACATTCTCTGGGAGAACGGTCGGATCGGCCAGCTCGCGACCAATAATGGAAAACCAGTGCCGGACTTTGTCTTCGATTTGCCGATCATCTCGCTTCCAGTCAATCGCTCGTAGGCGACGCGCCCTTAACTCCGGGTGTCGTCGATAAAAGCTTTGCGGCCAATTTTTACCCGGAGGCCGGACCTTAAGGGTAGGATCTCTGGCCTGGAAAATCGAAGACCGTTGGCGCACGATGACCACAGCAAGCGATCGTAGAAACTTGACCGGAAGAGGATAGCCGTTGTCTGCCAACCGCAACACATATCGAACCAAGGCTTGCTCTTCTTGCGGGGTGAGATACTGCTGGTTGGCGGCTTTGTCAGCGAGGGAAGGTTTGTCATTGGCCCGCCGCCACAAGGTGGACGCCGGAATGCCGGTCGATCTTGACCGAGTTGCGTATGATGTGCGCGCAGGTTGCTGATGGCCTGGACACATTGTGGCCATTTTTAGTTCAGTATCCCGAGACGCATCTCCTACTGAAACGGAACTATTCAGGCCACAATTGGCAAAGGATGTGAATATTGCGGAATAAATGAATAGCCTTAGTGAATTCCACATCACTTTATGCATGCTGAAATGGTTGTATTTAAATTCCCTGACTAGCTGTAGATGAGATCCTCTAGAAACAAGTCACCAGTCAGACCCAACGATGTCATCACAATCCTGAGGGTAAACTGCCGAATGGCATTGCATCTGCACGCGAAGCTTGGCCGCCGTGTCAATCACGATATCTGGAAAATGCTGGCACTTGCCAACCCGCCGAAATGTGATGACTGTCAGTGTGGTTCCAGACTCAATTAACTGCTGCGGTTTAACTATTAGACATAAACTTCACCGGTGAATTGGTAGTGGTGAATTGGTAGTGGTGAATTGGTAGTGGTGAATTGGTAGTGGTGAATTGGTAGTGGTGAATTGATGGTGGTGAATTGATGGTGGTGAACTGGTGAATCGTCATTAATCACCAGCCTAAAGATCGCGTTTTTGCCAGTTACGCAGCCAGAGAGAACTTGAATACTGCGATCTGTGTATAGTTTTTACATATTCCGCTATCCTGAGATTAGAATTATGACTCTTAAAATCAATACTGTAGCCCTTGAACAATATTATGAACAAAAACGCCTTAGTAATTGAACATAGTCAGACAATGAGTGTTTTCACCGTTGAAAACCATGAGCATTTGAATACTCTGGGTTGAGCAGAAATAAACACTGTTGAGCATAACTGATGGCGCGGTCATGTTGATGGAAATGAACATTTTGGCCATCAACAGCATTTGAACGACCGTACAGAGTGGTCAAACCCCACCACCATCTGGCAACGTTCACCACGGTGCTTAATTCAAGTTAAACAGGTGTTGCTGGTGAAACCCCGCGTTCTACCACATATGACCCTTGGTCACGTGGAATTCAGGGTCTATGAGATTCTCCACAGGACCAGGAAGTTTTCATTTTACCTTGCATGCACGATCACGTGCGTCACTTTCTCACGTGGCGCCGATCCTGAAGAAGCTAGCTCTGTGATAGGCCAAACACGGATAGTATGAAATACAGCGCCCAGTCGCTACATGTTATATAATATCGACAATAGTACAAAGACTGAAATCAATGGAGAAGGCATTGGTTTGTGTTCACAACCAAAATGTTTAAAGCCAAGATACACACCGGGTTGTTTCAATGATCCTAAAACTTACAGTATAACTCGAGTGGCGCTTTCACCTCTCAATTGCAGTTCGTGAATATGAATATGACATGGAGATCAAAACGGCCAGATTTTGCGATGAAGATATGAGGCACAACCGAAAGTGTTACAATACTAGAATCAGGAGCATGATCATCTCCAGCGTAATATTAGAGTAGTCGAAGATCTATCAGATTGCGTGCAGAGGCGATTTGTACTTTACTTCAATGACACTAGGCATAGCGAGCAGAGAAGATACAAGACACCAAGCAACGAGTTAAGTGCCCGATAATCTTATGCAGGTCTTGTCTTGCCACGCACAACCATTCCTCGCGGAGGATCGTGGTTGTCACCTGATCGACGGCCTGAGCCTCGCGAGGTAATCGTTCGTAATAATTACAGACGGCCTGTGGGGCAGCTACTAGATTAAGCGGCCGTAGTATATTTCATACACAGCTTTACACCATTGTTATTTTCCCGTGTATTCGACTTCCTAAATTTGCAATTTTTGTACCTTTCCGCTGCCAAGAACTTCGCTCAACCCAACATTGTCGTAACTCACTCCATTTCAATGGCCTGAAAAAACGACTAGCACAATCGAGAAGGCCCAATCACGCAGAACTCTTCTTCATATTCATCTCTGACATCTTGGTGGGTGATCTTGGCGTCCCAGTCGTCAACGGCAGACTTCATGGTAGTACATGATGTCCTGTATTTCAGCATTGGGACGTGATATTTTTCTTGGGTTTTCAAGAGCAGTGATACCAAAATCCATCTGATTGAGGTATTTCCAATTCACAGATAACCATTGACTTGTTGTTAGAGGATAAAAATGCTGGACTGTGTAGGTACCTCGCGGGTGTTTCATCATGTAGGGCATTTCATATCACCGGGATGGGGGTTAGTGTCTCGACCACCAGCGACCCCTTTATGTTCTTCTGCGTAGGCACAGCTCCATTCAACGCAACGGTCCTGCTGCCGTCGTTCATGGATCAGCTGGTTCACCTGCAAACGCAGCTCGGTGGACAGGGCCTCATACTGCTTGGCCGCGGAAATCTTAAAAGCCCTTGTGTAGATCATGCGATACAATTCGACCTGGGTGAAATCTATACGACTGCGCTCAACACGGTACCATGTCGGTCGATGTCCAGGTAGAGGATCTGCTTTGAAAAAGAGATACCCTTCGTACACGTTCTGTGAGTGAGGTTGATCCATAGCTGGGGTGGAAAAGGCTAAATAGGTTCAGGGAGTGATTGTAGTTCCAGATTCTTTGGGAATACTGAAAATATCCAAGAAGGCCCCATCCGCCAATGAGTCCTTCTTATAATATTTTCTTTCGATTCCAAAAACTGGGCCCTCATTCAGGGGTAAACCTGGGTGAAATGACGCTATTTCTGACGACACTTAATGATTGGCCTTTGGAATCCTAAAACCTAACTCTGCTGGGACAAGCTCGAAAGATACCAGGCGCGATTGGAAACAATTCGTCCCCAAGCGAGCTAAGGCCATGCTCGCCAATGCATGCGAACAAATGCTAGGAGGACAAACACAGCATAGTGCGAAAGGACATTCAAGGCAACATGTGGAAAGTCGACATATTTTCTCATATCTGAGGAAGGGAGGGAAAATTTCAATTTCATGCTCTGGACATTCTAACTAGAAAGACAGGCCCAAAAATACTCTAGTAGTTTGCTCGCTCCTTGAAGTCCAATTCCTATCACTAGCAGGCTTGTCCATAGAATGACTGCAAAAAGTGGAAGCCTGTCTGAATGAGTAAAATACTCAGAGGAACAGAACGGTGGGTTTTCCAACGTGATCCCTTGGAATATGCTACCACGTTTCCTACGACGGTAGTCTTTCAGACCCTCATGATCAATACGGGGACTCCCCCGGGACCATGAGCCCGGTCTGGAACCGATTCTAATGGCAGTGGCACCTGTAGATGTGGGATATAGCGCGTGGGACGCTGTCGACATTTGTAGCGTAGATTTTACATTGCCAGAAGGGACAGAGAAGGGTTTGGTTGGGAATGCCGTAGCCCAGCGTATCTCTTGAAGTCAATAAAATAGTTCACACTTCCGGAACCTATAGAAGAGACATGTAGCACCCAGGCTATATCTCGCGGACCTGAAGCCCATCAGCCACTATCTACTTACCTGGGTGAAAACTGGGTCCTGATGATGCCGCATACACTCCATTGTATAATTATTTCCAATACTGGACCATAACCGGATGGACCCAATGGTGTATGATGGAAGACGATGTCACCCTTGCGATGTGTGTCGACACTGCGTTGGTTCCTGGGGCGCTGCAAGTGGCATTCTAAGGGCTCTAATCACATATGGCAGAGACTTGTACGTTTTAAATACCCAGGTAGGTATAAATCAGAGCATCAACTGAGTTGTTGCTCTTCCTGTAAAATTGCCGGCCAGAGAACGATTCTGGAACCCGGTTGGAATATTGGAGCGGACGTCGTGGCGTGCTGGGAGGGGCGAGGCTCTTCTAATAACTTTGCAAGACGATATAATTAGCATGTATTTTCTTTCAGGATGGTCAAATTCGTCGCTGATCTGGGTGAATAGGCCCAAACCACGGAACCCCTTTACCAACCTCTGAACGCCATAGACCTTCTAGAAACACCTGGCACCGAAGCTCTCGCCAAGATAATCAGAAGATAAACGCTGCCAACGGGCCGAGAAATGAGAGGAAAGACTTGGTCTACAAGCCAACTGCTCCCTTCCCCAGCGGATGGAAGGCTTCGGTTGCAACATCAGCCTCAGCTCTATGATCACTGGGCCCTCCAGTCGGTACATATTGTCGAGATAGTTCGGGAGGAGGATAAAGGTTGACTTACTGGAAAGCAATCAATTTACCGTATTGGCTGTTCTATAGATCATAGATGGCAGATGGCGCCGTAATGAAAGGTGGTGAAACCAGGCAGGAACCTGGTAGTTGTGGCTGTCGAGCACATAACGCGATGAACAGGATTATTCACCTTGCACAAAAATTCGATTGTAAGATACCTGTATATTGGGGGGAACCTCAGGCCGGGGGTTGCTGATTTGGATGGCAGTTGGTACAGCGTAGGAAAGTAGTTTGAAGTTGTGTGTTGCAATGGAGGGAAGCTCTTAGTAGACGAGACGGCTGTTCCACTCCCTTCCTGGCCAGCATTTCTTCCACGAGTACTCCATTGCACCCGATGACATTTTCAACTCACGCCATCTTCACCTACCAACGCCCGACCTCTATAACGAGGACGCCTGCCTGGCCCATGAACACAAATTTCATCGAGAATGTTAATCCAAGCCATTGGCAAAGCGCCGGAGAAGTTCAGCGGGCTCCCTAGTCCACCAGCAATGGTAACGGCCAGTAGACTTGATTCAGGCATGATAGGTCAAATGCAAGCTTCGAATTCGGTTACAAATTCAGCTAACAGCTCTTTAATTTCTTAGTTCTGTCCGTTCCACAAGCCACGCCGAACTTCCCAGTCCTTACTCATTCTGACGATCGAGTCCAAGCGTGACAAGAGGTGCAAAAGATGAAGATCAATGCCTTGTCACCGATACCGTTCGGATATTTTGGTCACAACAGCATAAAAGAAGAGCACCGTGTCGCTGTCTTCCAGTCCCACAGACTAGTTCGATTCCGACGGCGGACCTTCGTCAGGGCCTGGTAGAAATGGAACGACAAGCCCACCAGCAAATTGGAATCATGGCCGAATATCCCCAACCTCGCCAAGGTCAAGGGTAGACAGGGTACACATGGTCTTGATGCCTGGTGTCGGATTACTCTTTCCCATTCTACGCATATGTTGCCACCGAGGGCATTGACCGGCCAACCATGACCGCCAGAGAACCGTCTAGACATCCCCAATAATACCTCCTTGCCATACAGGATTACCTTCGCTACGTATCCTTACTTCGAGCCTACCATCAACCAACCTCCGAGGCCAATAAGCCATGTACCGACCAACTGATCTAAGAATGACACCGCGGAGGAAAGAATAAGAAGAGATATATCCATAGGCCATCAAGGTTAGGCTGCGAACTAGCTAGGGAAGGAGATATCACAGCATCCTCAATAAGCTATGGACAGGCTTCGGATATAATTTTGATAGGGTGTCCATGCGAGCTTGTCTCCAACCCCATCTTGACGAATATGCGACATGTCAACGAGAAGGCGACCTAGCTAGCTGGGACTTTGGAAATGTTGCTTGATCTGATACAGATCATTGAGCTCGGAGGATGAAATGCTACCCAGGTTGTTCTGGAAATATTTCAAAGCGACTTCTGCAGCGTACTGAGCCTCCTCTCTTGAAGGAATGAGAGACTGCACGGGGCGCTGGGTCGGTATGTCGAGCGCAGCATGGCTGGTTGGTCGTGTTTCCACACTTTTCAAACCACGCGAGGGCTCGTCTGGTTTACCAGCCAATTGGCCGATAGATCCAACTCGGAGGGAGCTGTTGCTTTCGCACGGGTTGTTTGACATAGTCCTAACGTGGCACATTAGCAAGAGCAAATAAGCATGATACAATGAAAGCATTACCGTATTTTCGAATTGGCGAACGGTGTCACGTTCGTGTTAATAGACATACTGTTTGGTTCTGGATGAAATATTATTATTTTGAAAATGTATCCGCGCTCAACTAGAGAGAATCAGGGTTCTCATAGAGGTAGGTTGTACAGTAGCATCAGCAATGCATGAGCCCGAAGCCTTGCTGGAAAGGAAGTGCCGACTCAACTTTCTAAATTCTCTCAAGAACATGCGGACCGTACAGCTATTACTCGTTTAGATTTAGAGCGATAGAAGGCTCTAAGCGAGCCCCTCGACGCCAGAGTCAACCGGGTACTCGGAGCTATCGAGAGTCCCTAGGAGCAGCCAATCCAGGCAATGCTCTATACTGACTCTCTGTGATCAAAGACAAGGTTAGTTCCGTCAGATACTGTCGTACCTTCACAATGTTTGCATGTCCTCCGCGTATTCTCTAGCATGGGTTGCTCCTGTGAGTGTACGTGGAGGTAAGGCTATATCACTTGAATGGTAGGTGAGTTCAGTCCACTCAGAATGGGCCCTTGTATTGGTATTGTCCACGGGTGGAGCGAAGGGTGATACATATCCACAAGGACGCCATCGATATAACATGGGCCATACGCTAAGATTTGTCCGGACTTGAACCGGCCAGATATAGCGAGTTGCCTCAAATTCTACCGGTATATTATGGCAAGGACACTGTCGATCATCCGGATTACAGGAGAGACAGAAGCAAGTGAACCAAAGGTCTCTTAATTTTGACCGAAACGACTGCTTTTGACTTTTTAATAGAAGTGTTGTTAATAAGAAGGTGCATCGATGACGTTTGAATTGAGAATTCCGAAGGTCTGTCACAAGAAGTCCTCGCAAAGAAAGGCCAGCAAATTCCCAGAAGGTGCACAACCCCCGAGAAACCCCACCGAGCCTGCAAGCCCCGGAATGCTCTGTGGTCCCTCTAGTCAAGCAAGAGTTTTTGAAACTTGCTTGTCAAGGCAATCTGGCCAGAGCAAGACTACGAGGTCAGAAAATTACCTCGGTTTTGACGATAAGTGTAATACAGCCAGCCCCACATCCACATGTATCTTTGATTTTTCAGGGCAACTTCGGTAATCTATATGCTATTACCGCACCTTGCGTCAGTGCGCTATTGGCTTCAGGAGGCATTATTCTGTTCGATTTCCGCCGCAACAAGTTGGTGGGTTTATATAGCTACACCTCCTTTCATTTCCTCACATTTCCTTCAATACTAATGACTACACTCAGAATTATACTCAGAAGAGAAACTCAACTGCATGGGCACCTTCATACTCGCCACTCGACGATGGAACGAAACGCAGGGGAATTCATACATGCGATTCCACGAACTTCTCGAAATACCATCGCCTATCTTGTTGAGATGATCATGGTCAATGTCGACTTCTATGAGCTCACCGACCTTTTCTTGAGCACGCTCACAGTCACGGAAGTCTCCCTAGTTGCGCATCTGCTTGGAATTTCGAACAACTTTCTCGACTTTGAGAAATATATGAACCCCCTAAGAGAGATCGACCCCACTATGAGGCTCATGGACACTGTTGTTCAAGAACGTTGTCGAGTGCTTATTCTCGGTGATGGTGTCCCGGTCCTGGTGGAAATGATTCGATCTCCCACAAGCTTTTGGGCTCGGCATCTGGAAAAGAACTCACGGAATCTACCTGTACACCAGATCTGCATTGTCAGCATAAAACCATCCATGCAAGGTCACATGCGTTTGGTAGAATTATGGTGCGCAAACAGAGATGTAACAGAGGCGGAGGTGAATGATAGAGGTCTAGATCGAAGCGTGCTAGTCCCTACATGTGACGACTGGCAAGAATGGACGATGTGTTCAATCGGTGGAACTTGCTTCGCAATGAAGTGGGAGGACATTTACGAAAACGCCAGTAACAGCTCTGTTCTTCCCTATATTGAGATAGCAAAAGCTTCCTACACGTTGAACCACTCAGAACTATGCAAAACTATGGCGATAAAGACGGACACCTTCATGGACAATAGCCAATTGGTATTGTGGAAAAGGAACTACAGTCTGCCCCCGAACTACCATTTCACTGGAAGGATACATATGGAGGGAGGCGTGTTTATGGATGAGATCGCGTATGCATTTATATTTTGAGTGGAATGGGAGGACAGAAATGAAAATTCTCAAATTACTTCTATATGAGACATAGGTTGTGGCAGTACACCTTAGCCAGTAAACACTAAGACAAGTTGATGCGAAAAGGTGGGACAAGAGCAGATTAGGGCGGTATAAAGATGGCTTGATACAGGAGCATAATTATGGGATCTGGCCATCCAGGAGATGGTGACTTTCCTTCAAATTCTGTTCATGTGTAGCAATAGCCTCCGTAATAAATTTTGAAAATCTCGCTGGAATTGTGGTGGGAAAATATTCACCATAAAGTGCCGTTCGAATTGAGAAAGCGCTGGATCTCGTCAGTGTCAGAAGGGAAGGCCTTGCATAAAAACCTACGTATATCGACGAGCAGTGCAACTGGTCGGATATTGTTAGATATGTAGCCTGAGCGAAACCTGGGCACGAACCTAATTTCAACTAGCACCCTGGCTTTTCCTATCGTCCTATCTCTTTTCAAGGCCTCGGAGACAACCTCAATGTTGAATGTACTTGTGTTATAGTCACACGACAATCTCAATTTTCCTTCCTGAAATTCAGCGTTCAAAAGAATTCGATCGGGTCTTTCAAATGTCAGTTCATTTGTGAAAAATGGGGCGGCTATCTCATACCTAGCGCAGCCATCCACGAGGAATTCCTGAATCTCGAGACAAAACATATGACTCAAATCCGCTTGCGGGTTTTTCGGTGCAATACCGATATTGGTGCAGTATGTCGAGCTTTCTTCACTATATGGCAGTACGTACGAAGAGTATCGCTGGCAAAGAGGCCAAAATCTTTCCCGTACAAGCAGGCACTGCGCGCAAGTGTTCGTTGCCAGTCTACCCCTTGAAAGATCTGTATAATATTCCCTGTCTCTATTTGACACTTCGTTGAGGTCAGCACTGAAAAGACCAATTTTGTCAGTCATGAATTGCTTTGTAAATTATCCAGGACGGAAGAGTTACCTGCCAACTGATGCACCATTGGCCAGTTCACAAGTAGCAATTGAGGAATGGCCTTCCTCCTGCAATTGCTCGCCAGTATTCTGTTCTTTCCTGTTCTGTAATGAGTCTCCATTAATGCCTCTCTTAGAAGAACCATATTTATCACTGCTAGAATATATTGTCTTCCTCCTTTTCTGCTGATGATCGGGCTCTAGAAAAGGCTTGCTAATTGTGGAATTTCTCGTTGGAAAATTTTGACCGGGCTAGATACACTTAACATCAGCTTCCAATCGGACATAACCGCGCAAAAAGAGAGCCTTACTTCACGAAGTTCCAACGATCCAACGGCTTCGTAGCTAGTGGGCATAGAGGCAAGTTGTAAAGCTCTGTCGTATTCGAGGAAACTATCTGCTTCCTGGTAGTGACAGGGACGCAAAGTTCTATGGTGCTGTCCAACACGTGAGTGCACTCGCTTCCTTCCATCCTTCCCAACTGCATTGGTAATCAGCCTTCAGTGTAAATTTCTCCCGGTGGCTATTTGTTGGCAAGGTACATACTTTGACCGTTTTCCCCCGGAGTTCTGTTTTCGCAGGGGGAAGGGCGGGGATTCGTGTTGGGAGGCAGACAGTCGACGCGAGCTTGCTTGCATTTGCTGCACGGCCACCTTTGCCTGAAATCACATCTTGCTTTCCTTCGTCGACATCGCTCACATGACTGAGCAATTCCTATATCCTGCGTTACTTAAATCTGACGCAGAGTCTGGGCTCATGACAGTATACTTTTCCTGGAACTTGAATTCTGATCAACGAAAATGAAACGTGACATGCCTGCCATATTGCAATCACCAAGCAATACGCAGAGAGATGTATATCTTATATTATACGATGAGAATTCAGATTCATTTTCGACGTTATGTAATCTTAATTAGTCCCAGATAGCAATCCGATCGGTCTTATGAGAATGTCCTTCGCCGCATCATCCCCACCCAAACTTACGCGCCAGTGTACGGAGCTAGTACAGAATATAACACAGTCTACTCTGTGTAATTTTTGTACTTTTGTCTCTACGGTCGATTAACTTTAGTGACTGGATATAGAGAGACGAAGAGGGTCCATGCACATGAGCGAGCGACTGCCTTTCGGCCCCCGATGCTCCCGAGGGTCATAAAATCACTATGTAACACTTCAGTAGCAGGTGGGCCACACTTCTCGTGCCATATTCCGTATCCAATTGCCTCGAGTGATAGTCCGAGCGAGGGTCGATCCCTTTGTTAAAAAGAAAGGATCATAGCCATCTTCATTGGCAGAACTCAAAGGATCTTAATTTGTAGCGAGTTAGTTTCAATTCCGGCCCGCAAAATTCGCATATAAGAGAGATAGAGGAATTGTGGAAATCAAAATCTTTCGAACCCAATGCCCAAATTCTTGATCCCATCACCTGCTCAAAGTTCTGCAATGCGCAGGCCCGCGAAAGTGGTTCTGAGGCCTGACCCTCCTGAGTGGCTCTTAGCAGCTACAAAATATCCTGGGCGGAAAAAAAGGAGCTCTTTCCATGTTGAACGACATCTTTCAGAGTTACTATCTCAAGATCAATCCCTTTGGACGCTATGCTCTCTCCTTATTGAGATACCGAAAAGAGACCCAAGAGAAGATAACGTGCTACTTTATCGAATGATACATGTGAAGAGTTTTGTTATCCATGTTGACATGGTGTCGACACAGCAAGAAATGACATTCGGTCTTACTAGTGAAACACTTCAATCACTGTCCGAAATATATCGCACTGTCCACCTGACCAATCCGGCAAACGGCGCGCTTTGCGAATCGCTGAATGAAACGCAGCTGTCCGAAATGCAAAGATGTTTCGATGAAGCCTCTGCCGATTTTGTGTTTCGCACAGATTCAACGGCGTTAGAAGAGATCGAAGACGATGGCTCCGGAATGCTTCCAGCCAACCTTAGCGAAATTGCTAAAGCAGCCGTTCTTTCGCTTTTCAAAAAACCAAAGGTGGCACCGAAAACTGTTAGAGCGCAATCCATTGATAAATTTCGAAATCGGACAACCAGTGTTCCGTCTGCATCATTCATCTACCAGATGGATGGTTATACAGCTACAGCCTCTGTCGACAGGGCCCTCAGTCTTGACTACGAAGATGATGCGCAATGTTCATTCGTCCCAGCTTGCTGTATTGGGCAGTGGCATCAGGAGACTGGCGCTCGCAATGAGCCTTATCAATTCTACTCCCCGAGCCATTTTGGTTTTCCGTCGACGAATCGCAATTCTGTCGCTGAGCCTTATTCTGTACTATGCTAGTTCGTTTCAGTAATTCAATCTGTTCTGACATCCCTTAGTCCTACAACTCTCACGTTCTCGCGCGGACGAATTAAGCAACATGGGCGAATTACTCGATTGAACAAAACAAAATTCTCTTTCGAGGAAAATATGCCCAAGAATGAAGTATTGTAGTTAGATGTGGAAAGACACTTTCAATGAATTTGAAGCTGGTTGATGATGTGTCATGGCAGATTCTTGCCGTTCTTATGCCGTCAGTTAGGCTGATTCTGCAGCTAGGGAGCTCCGCAATAATAACTGATGCAGTGATATTCTCAAGAACACACAATAAGAATGCAACAACTTTCTGCCTTTGGATCAGATTTGTTCGATATCCTTTTTACCCAAATACAGTATTCCCAAAGTAAAGTCATTGGTCTCTAGGACTCTTTGCCCGGTTGACTCAAGCTTTAACGCCCGTATTTCAAGCTCCTTGTTCGTCCGTAGGTTTGGAATATATTCATACTTCAAGGAAAGGAGAGGTATTCTTAGAGATGGCTTTCATGTGATCTCAGCGCAAGGATGGAATGGATTCTTGACGCCGGGCTTGGAACCGACGGTCTGTTGATCTGTTACATTTTTAGCTCAAACTCAACCTCAAGATAATCCGGCCAACTGTGTCAGGGAAGACAATGGGAAATGCTCACATTAATAATGTTCTGAAAGGGAGGTATCCTTGACATTGTGTATACAAGACATTTCGTTTGTTCCCGATGACGATGTTATAAGACCATGTGCTGGGCGTCTGGGATCTATCGTACTTTTGGAAGACTTCTCACCGGGGCCCTGGGATCAAAGTTAATTGATTCTTCACTCAATAGATCCAAGGCAGGTCCGACAGGTCTTGTGACAGCAATAGCGGATGACTTGTCAGAAGCACAAAAAGGTGTGATGAAAGGCATCGTACCTCAATCCCCAAAAATTCGAGTTTTCTTACAGCAATGCTCCATTTCAGTACCTGCTCATCGAATTGATCGACCTCGATACACCGCAACGCGTGAGAGAGTTGCCTGAGAAAGACTGGCTGTGACTTTCCAAAATCTTTCAATAATATATCCAAAAGCACCTCACCTGCATCTTTGCGAAATTAGTAAAGGCAATTGATCGAGAGCTCGTATGACCTGCCATTGCCGTGATAATTTGTGGGTTGCGTATTGTCAATATAATCTTTCCACGCACCCATAACCATTGATAATGTTGCTGGTTTGAGTGTGGCAAATGCGTCGCGGTATAATGTCTTCAGATCCAAAGCAATGGAGCGAGACTCTCGGTACATCAACGTTAAAAAGATATTGTTCATAAGTTCGCTAATTCGTTCTCTTTGGCTGCCTATTCATTGAAAGGAAGGTCAGTTCTGCCATGAGATATGTATAATGTAACACACCTTGTGGATTGAATTTGGCATATTGGTTGCTCGAATATTGAGAAATTCTAGCAGTTTTAAAAGTGCTGCAAGGAGCCATGGTAGGTCGATTCAACGACTCGTTGGGTACCCACGAATAAGCAAGCTGCTGCTGGTTACTTTGGAGGATCTGCTGTCGACACATTTGGCTGGGCGACGGCCCTGTACGAGTAGAGATCTGCTCGTACTGGTTAGCAGAGAATTCAACACCTAAAACATGAATGCATTAGCGCGTTTTTTGTAGGAGAGAGCCTTGGTCTGTGTACCCTGCGCTTGGGACATTACAGGGAGGATATAAACGTCGGGCTTATTGAAGACTGCCATAGTGTCGGTCACACGAAAATAGCAAAATATGTTTCTCGTTTCGCAATTCGGACGCGCAGGGATCCGGCTGAGCGAGGCTTGGGAGATGAGGCCATTTATAGACAAGCATTAGCATACCGAAACATGTTCGTGGTCAGCAGGACTGCGGATCGGCAATCCTCGCAGATTGGATAGGGGATAGCGCATGGATGAGCTCCTTACGATATTGCAGGTCAAGGAGCCTACAAAATGTATGTACTCGGAATCAGGATGCGACTAATGATGGTTCCGGAAAGACCGTCTAAATCCCCCGCTCGAGGGATCCATACCAAGCTGTCCGCGGTATTGTAATGTTTACAATACGTACGAAATATACTTACGCCATAAATGGTTAATTGTGGGGCTATGTGTCCTGTGCCTGAATACAAGAATGTCTCATAGGCAGCACCTAGTTCATAACTCTTCGTTATCAACATCGAATTATAGAAAGTCTATTCTACTACCCTCGGGATCACCATGTCAGAAAAGAAGGTTGGAAAATTTCTCTTGCGAAGCGAACGAAAACTAAATCTTTCCGCAGCCTTGTATTGATTACGAAGCACCCTTTTCTGCTTTGATAACATTACGCTATTCACGATCTTCCTCCACGGCAGACCGAACGAAGTTTATCGAGGAAAACAAACACGCATGCGAGAAAATCATCCGCTCCCTTGAGATATTTGACCTAGTAATGCTGGGACTTTTGAAGTGGGAGCACGACAGTTCTCTATCATCTGGGATAATTGAAAAGATGATCGGCTTTTTCAAGGAAAACCAAATTCAGAAGAGAATCAAGCTTTGCTGTTCACTTGAGAATTCATACGCGAGACAGCCATGGGCCGTGCCGATGGATCATGAAAAGTTTCGAGCCACCGTCGGAGAGTTCTGTAAGCGCCTGGAGGATTATGCCAAGACCTCATAATTGAGGGCTCGCCTTTGGCCCAGATTCGGTCGAAGTGACGGAACAAAATAAATTTTACCAGGACTTGATTCGTAACACCCTCACGAAGGAAGTCTCAACGGACCAGAAACGAAGACTGGCTTGGCTGGCTATCCTCATTAAACTGATACACCACTCACAAAGAATATTGAAAAAGTTGATTCCGAATGCTCAAAAAGTAAATAATGGTACAGCTTTGAAGACAAGTAACCCCAAACACTAAAAGTCAACACCTAATACATGACAACTGGAACCAATGCTTCAAACTAGAGATTTGAAAATGTTTCAACCAGTGGCCACTGTCAACATGTTCTGAAAGTGGTGAGGGGTCGTAGAGCATTTGTTCCTTTGTCAAAGCATAGGCGTTCATATTTCCACCATGGCAAGAAGATGAAATTTCGGTCGGGGAATCTGAGACCTCCTGAACACACCTATTAGGCTGGAAGGTTTCCCAAACAGATCCGTCTGTATGCATTTCTTTTCTTCCGAAATCTGGTGAATACTCCGCGCTCCGGGCTATTATCTTCTTAGCGAGGTCCAGATCTCCATGTATCATTGCGTTCCTTCCAGCATGGTAGAGAGGAAGAAGACAAGGCATTGTGCTGTTCATTTCCACTTTCAAATTGAACAAGCTATCAACATTTTGTTTCATCAATTCCGATCTGTCAGTTGCCGTGAGGCCTGCTCTGACCGCATCAGCTCCGTAGAAGTTGCGAAGAGAGGAGAGTTCCTTCCAAAAAAAATTAGATTGAGTCTTTGGTAAGATACTTTTCGCAAACCTTTGCACATAGAAACCACTGCCACTTGCCCACGATTTGGCAATTTATACAGTCCGAGACCAAAAACATCATACTATTTGAATGGAAATTCAAGTTTGCCAGGGCTTGTTCCTCCTCCCCAGTCCGTTCGTCTTTCTTGAAAGAGCTAAAAGACAGCTTCGAGTACAACTCACGCTGCATCTTTGTGAGGGATCTAGCGAAACCCAATGGGCCCAATTCCTGGAAATCGTCGATAAGTCGAGTGCAGGTATCTAGTGGGGTTTTCCACTCTCCATCGACATATCGCTTGTAGCGAAATTCAAGAACTTCCAGTTGCTGTAGTACAGCCTTCGCCGATATAGGCTTACTGAGGTGGATTTTCAAGGGCCCGATTATAAAAGAAGAGAGGGTAGGGACCAGATCAAGCTCGTCAAACATGCCTTTTTGGACACATTTGTGTGCATCATCGAGAACATACAGAATAAAACAATCTGCACCAATTTCTTCTAGTTCCTGCCAGTTCGCGTCAGTAAGTGTCTGTTCTGCGGCCAATATTTGGAAGCATACTCCTTTCACCTTGAGCAAGAGATCAGCTTTTCTCATGTTTCTCATGAAATAGCTATATAATCTTGTGTGAAGCCACTTGTATTCCCAAATTGCACTTTTAAGCTCAGAGGTAGGAATATCAAGTGCCTGCTGTACCATAGAGCCAAAACCTATTCGCTTTACCTTATCCAGGCTTTCCCAGTATAGTTCTCCAGCAGTACGACCGCACGTCTCCGAATCCAATTCCTTCGGATTAAAATCCCAGCTATGACTTAGAGGGGTATATGTCCCCCCCAGTAAATTTCTTCTTCCGACAAACCCGAATTTCTCAAGTAGAAAGATTGAATGTGTGTCATCTTTCTGAAAGAGTGTTTCAACATCATCCATCCGCCAAACGCATTCTGGAAGCTGGTGGTCTTCATTCCAACTGCAATGACCTGATGATGTGTCACAAAATGTAGACCCGGCTTCTGTGGAAGCTGTGCTGAGGGAAAATTGTTGAATGGACGATCCCTTAGAAAACAGATTGTCAGCATGCATCTCGAAGTCAGAATCACAATAGTATTTAGCCTATTTTACAGACTAAAATTCGCTCACTACTGACATTGGACAGCATTGTAGAGTAGATGTCGATGAGTGATCCAGTGCATATCATTCAATACATGGGTCATGAGCGAAGATGTGGTCTTATACACTGCTGAAAGCGTGGATTCGTACCAAAGATCCCGCCTCGCATTGGCTCGCCCTGTCCCTGAAAATCAACAGCTCCAAAGTACCACATCGATGTATGCAATGCTTCGGCTACATTACCCCGGTCGGTTCATGCAAAAGGAATCCTGGATAGCTCTCACTTGTATGAGTCGTTGCGATGCGCTTGTAACGTCTTGTAATTGCATAATCCAGACCACAATTACAGGTCTATTACGATTTGCATGGGGCTAGCTCCCGGATCGGCGCCACTTGATATTTTACAATACGTTTCAATGGAGGTTGTCACAAAAGGTTGTGGGTCGTCAGCACTACACCCAATGAAAAGCTTCCTAGACATCAACTACCAATGGTTATGCGTTTTTATTTCCAAAACAGAATAGGGACCTTGTTTTAACAATACATGGGAATGCAAGTCAGTTTTCAATCAGCATGAGCTGGGCGAACGACCAAGTAACTCATCTGGAGAGTATTCATTGCTGTTTATTCTGGAAGGCTCAAAACTTTTCTGGTGTCATATGTCTTTGAATTGCGACAAAATGGGACAACCATTGCGAGAATGGAAGCAAAGGGTGTCTTTTAATATAAATAAAGCACTTTTCGAAAATCCTTGGCTGTACGCGAGAAATCGCAGTGTGACAGCATCCATGAAAGTCATCTACCGGCTAAGTCATGCGTCCCATTCCTTCATGATAGCGGCGACAGGACAACGAAGCGATGGAAAATAAGTTGAGCCAGAGCAATCATTTCTATAGTATCATGCAACGGCTCTCTTTCCTCAATGCAAGAATTGTAGGTTTTAATTCGGGGCGGATCATATTTCGGCGAGGCATGATATCCAGTCGAGTGAGGGTCTGATCACTCATGGACTAGTTCAGTGCCAATATTTGTATCCAATGTGTTTACTATCTACATAGCACGCATTTCTAGGTCCAATATGGGGCATCAAACTATGGCGAGGTCTCGAGAGGGAGTTAGTCCAATAAAAGCTGATCTTCCTCATTTCCCCAACTTTAATTTGCGACAATAAGCAAGTCAGGAGTCTTCGTTAGGGCATGTTCCTTCTCAGGTCAAGTCTAGTAAACACTATTGAAAAATCCATCGCTGTCATTCAAAACTCGAATGAATATGATAATGGAATGGAATACCATACATACCACTTGAAATTGGGCTTTATCTTCGAGACTATGTTTGCTTCCTAATCCCTAAAACTTCAGTGATACCTCAGAGCTTTGATATCCATATTGGGGCCACCGCATCTGTCGTATCAACGAGAGCGTCGTTGAGGCCGATACGTTGCGAATAGATGACACCATCATAATATAGCTATACGGGAGACAGGATGGACAGAGGGGACAGTATATTTCTCTGACTGATTCCGGTTTACAATACGACATAGTAGATAAATAGTTATGTATATAGAGGATTTCCATTGGTGCGTTTGGCTAGCGCGCAGAGTATGGGTATGGGTCGATCGGTGAACACGACCAGCAACACTAAAGCAACTTACGTAGGTTGTATCTCCTTGCACAACAAAACAGTGTATTTACAATGCACTAGCTAGTCCACATTGCTTTAAGGATGATAAAAAGATCTTACCACCTGCAATACTTTGCATGATACCGCATGATACCGCGTGATACCGCGTGATACCGCGTGAGGTCCCGCATAAAAGCGCGATGACACAAGGACAAGTCTGTTCTCGTGATAATACGAAAACCTAGAGACCATTATATAGCCACGATATCCATTGATCTGTGCATCCCCTTATACTCTGGACTTTCAGGTCAAAAATATGTCTTATTGCTTGAAGTATTTGAAATGAATACTGTTTCGAAATCCGGAAGGATAGATATCACGTGTAGTCATGTGACCCAGCGGGGCATCTACCCCCCGCCGACAAATTTGGGCTCTCATCCAGAGAGAGATTTGGGCAGCAAATTACTCTATTCAAGAGATATTTGGCTGCGAGAGTAACAACCAGGTTTATTCTCACTTCTACGCCTTTTTAGCTGCCGCGGTTTATTTCAAGAGAAGCCTTGAAGACACTGCCGTCACTAGATGAAGGTCTCTCGAGGTACGACAGGAACTTTCCCTTCCACCCGCCTCACAACTGATTTTCTTTCTCAAGCTCGGTATTGATTCCCCCGATTTCATTATCATCGACGTACACTGTCGGCTGTCGCACCGCTTTACAATCCTCAATAAACAACTCATACCTCAAACCTTACCACGACTTCGAAGCCAGTCAGACGTTAAAAGGGAGATTCGCAGTCGTACAAGAATGACAGATCCGGCTGAAAATGCCATGAACGGGGAAAGAAAATTCATATTGCATTACAAGTTTGAAATTGAAACCGATATGGTCATGGAGTTCGAAGGTGCTTCGTGTAACATTGCAGATGCCGACGGCAACATTCTGGACACACTAGGTCCTGAACATGGGAAGACTGAAAGACTACTTCATGCCGGATCTCGATGCTACGTTTTGAAGGCCTACATAAAGTTTGTAAAAAAGAGCACGGAATGATAATGAAACTTGAATCATTGTACCTATATGTGAAAATGTAATACTATTATACCTGACTGACTATCTCTGAATCACCTAATTCGCCTAACCCGAACATGTTAGCGATATGGAAACCCCAGTCATAGCTGATTCTTGTAATGAAAAATGCGTCTTCGTAGCTTTGTAGAGGTAGATGCACTGAAAGACAATTTGTGACCATTAATCCTCCTCTCTGCTCTTCACTCAGCCAAAGATTGCTCCTTCTCATACCGGACCTAAAAATATCAGGCAACAATTCGACTTTGCTGCGATTCATGAATTCAAAGGCCATGTATCGATCCTTCTGGAGATAGGGTATGCGCGGTTCCTCATTGGCTAGATTTCTGTCAGCTTGACATCAAGACCGGAACAAGGTATAAAAGACGAAGTTCATTAGTTACCTTCTTCCCACGTTCGTTTATTGGATATATCTAGAGTTCACAAAATTAGCATTATTAACAAGACATATATTGGCGAAAAGATCGATCCTACTTCTTGGTTTCACAATTCCATATTGGGATGCCAGTGAGCTGAATGGTTCAACCGATAGAGAATCTTTCTCTATCTTGAGAAGTCTCAATAGCAAGGCTCTTTCTTCGTCTCTTAGGTTCGCAATTTTGTGTTTCCCAATGATGACGCCGCTAAGAAATGTACACTGTGGTGAACATTGCTGAAGCACATCCGTCAGAAATTCCTGAAATACCCTTACATTGCGATCTGGGGGGGGAGTTGTCATGAGATGTAGTAAGTCGGCAGCGCAAGCATTTGATCTTCGATCAAGTCGTCCGCGGAGTTTGATCAAATCGGCATCTTTTCGAAGTTTGAGTAAAATTTGAGAGACCCGTTTGCCAGGTCTTAGATTAGAATCGCGCTTTCGCAACTCGTCTTCAATCAACGATGTTGCGCGCCGGCTTTCCTCGAAGAGCCTTTCAAGCGAATCTGTTGCGATATTGGAGAAGCCAGCGTGCGGAACGAAGCTTTCGTTGTCGCTCAGCTGGAATAAGATACGTGGATACTCCATCTTGATTACAACAGAACAAACGGAAAATTCAAGCTCATTCTTTCAACTCCACGCGACATCACGCGACATCACGTGGCATCACGCTACATCACGTGGCATCACGTCGCATCACACGGAAGTGGAGTATCAGGCAAAGCATATGCGCCATTGAGCAATAACACTTAGCACCAGACGGTCATGTCACAAAGTCAAAAAGTGCAAGGCTACAGCTGATGCAAGATAGTCTGCTTTTTGCGCTTTGCTAATTTGGAGTTGATGTGTTTTCACGCGGTATCACGCGGTATTACACGGTATCACGCGGCACCACACGGCACCACGCAGGATCACGTAGGATCACGCAAGACTGCGCAGTATCACGCAGAAAAATGCAAAGACACGCAGGGTCACGCAGAATCACGCAACAAAATCAGAACTTATGCGGGATTCGATTTGCCATGGCAACTGCCAAGCTTGCGTCTAAGCCAATTATTCTAAGCAGTTCCCAGGAGCTTCTCGCTGCCTGCTAATATTAATAAGGCAAATTATTCCGTTCCATTACAGCATCCACGCCGGATTCGCTCAAGTCCAATCATCTGACTGTAGGAGTGATCAAGTCCATCGTATTGTAATGGCCCCAGACCAAGTACAGTCATTATTCGTGCCTGATCGATGATGTAGTCTGTACTCCGTACTTTTGTAAAAGCCAGGGGTAAGAGATAATTAGGCGGCTAGGAAAAGCCGGGGTTCATGAAAATAGGAGGATTGATTAGGCTCTCGAATGGGCAAATCAGCTATGTCTTCAATTTCGCAGCCTGATCAATCGCCAAGCGCTGCAGTGAGCAACACAAAGAACAAATTTAGCCCCCGTACCAGTCTCCGGAGAACAAGCAATGACGAAATACACGATGCGAGTAAGGCAAGTTGACTTACTAGTCACCTTGTTTTCACTTCTCGTAATACCGATACAGAAACTACTTAGCTGCTTGTTGAAAACCTACTGATAGAGTAATTCAATGCAAGCCTTTATTTACATAAGACTCTCGAGAAGCTGCAAATCTGCTAAAAAGTGGCCGAGTTGGACTCGTCTGGTGAGTCCGTAGCCTGTCTTGAGTGTTTCATTTGTGCCGCCATTGCCAGCATTGTACATCAATGCTAGAAGCATCCGTGAAACCCACAAGAGCGCTAAAATTGTTTGAGTCGTTCTTTCGGAGTGGTTGAATTAATGTTCTGTTGAAGAATAAAATTCCGACTCTGGCGACGAGCTGCCGTTTATAGGGCCCTTTGAAGCCCACCATTGGAAATACTTCCTAAAATACCGATTAGATTTGAGGTTTTGACCGCGGGATTGTAGGCTCACCAGGTCCCTCTCTCTTAAGCCCTGGCTTTTTATCACTGCCGGGCTGGCCACAGAATGCTCCCGACGAAGATTGGTTAGTAACCTTCGGCGGATCACATATCATACCATCCTTCACGGCTGCTTCACAGGGATCTCCCAGCAACGTCGATGTATAATGGCCACATCTGTGGACACGCACTACAATGTAGCACATTGAGTTCTAACTAGGACTGTGGCCCAGATGGTGTCAGAATAACTATCAGTGCGATATGGGCTTCTCACTGCGTCAGCTCAATTAATATAATGAAGAATTTTTCCAGAATGCCACGAACCTTTTAAAGCAACAACACATAGAGAAAATGAATCATGATTGAGAAGATGTATTTTCGAGTGCAACATCATGCTTTTATATATCCGCTGGTCTGCATCACGCACTTGTACCATACCTGATGTGACACTCCACGCATTAGCGGCATGAGAATTGTCAATGCATGAAGATAAAGCGTTACGGTACATCTCTCTCTGTTTCTCAGCGAGTCAAAAGTCGGGGTCAATCCAAAACTGAGCATTCGAGGCTACTGGATGGGGTGACTATCACAAGAGCTTTGGCATTGTATTGATGACAAGTCAGATGGTGAGTGGATCATGATCCGTGCAGCACATAAATACTATGCGATCACTTCTAATTATGCGCGTGAATCATTCTTATGATTCGACACATTTCGTCTTCTTCATTACTAAAGTGGTGTCCCATAGGCGGAATGTTAGCTACTTCGAGTCTAATACAGCATCACGTGACTCAGCAGTGACCTTCGCCTGGAACACTTCACCCTTGCTAATGAATTTGCTTTCGATCACTTTCTCTACTTTTAACTGCCTTCATTCGATCGCTTCTCATTGCAAAATTGCCTATTCCTCGATTATGTCTGGAAATGTCGCTCCTTTCGCAAGCGGGTTAGAGTTGAAGACCTATCGCGACTGGAATGGCGTTTGTCAATGGCATACCTTGGTATTCTACAATAATGGCTTTTCATGGTGGATAAAAGTATCCTTACAAGGAAAAGTACCAGACTTTATCTCATCCCTGGGTTATTTGAAACGTCGTTCCGCCTTCCAGGGGTTTCTACGGGCTATCGACTTCCGCCAGTTGCAACTTTTAGACGATACAAGGTCAAATATTGTCTTGACGATGACCGACAAAACCGACAACATTATTCCTATGCAGGAAGACCTACATCATGAAAACATCTACGTCGCTATTGTCCATCGAATGCGTTTTGAAATCATGGAGGACAATGACAGAGTCATCTACCCCCCCACTTACCAAGTCCAAGGACTTCGAAGTTTCGATGCGGGATGTCTCCAAGATCCAGAGATGATCGCTCCTGCAGTATCTACCATCACTTTGAATCATCAGAAGTTTATTTACAAAACGATCGACCGCCCCATATATGAGTCCAGAGATACAAAAGATATCATAAATGAGATAAACGCTCTGGCACAATTCCGTGGAGCACCGAACATCGCGCAATTAGTTGGCCTGGTGGAATCAGAAAACCCCTACAAGACCTCCCCGTCAAGGAAGATGCCGCGCGTGATTACGGGGTTTCTTCTTGAATACTACTCTAGGGGTCCACTTGATGGCATCACGAGCGAGGATATAGCCGTAACTGACCATTTGAGGATACTGTGGGCGATTCAGGTGGGAAAAGCACTGGAGTTGCTTCACTCGAAGGGACGACCCCACCTTGATATCAAACCTTCGAATGTTGTTTTGGATAAGGAACAAAATGCTTTTCTCATCGATATCGGCGGTAGCGGATGTTACACATGGGAATGGCTCTCCCCAGAGATGCAGGTGTTCATAGAAGAAAACCCCGAAAAGACTCCGGTCAATGCGTGCATGGATATACAGGTTGCTACAGATTGTTGGGCTTACGGGAAATTACTCTCCTTTATTGCCACCAACTATAGCCCTGGTGGTACTATTTCCGACGAATTGCGAGTGGCTGGGGACAATTTGACGAAGTTGAAGCCCGAAACTCGCACCACTCTCAGTGATACTCTCTCTATATTGAATGAGTTGTTCTTGCATGACCCACGCAAAAAAAGCATCGGAACAGGTGTCGACATAATCAGTGAACAAAGCACAAACTCATTGCTCACTCGGTCGGAGCAGGAAGGTCAAGCTTGGGAAACATGTTTTTGAGGTATACCTGAATCACAACAGCCTTGTGCGTTGCCCGTCACATGTGTTTTCTCTAAGCTTTGACCTATCTTGTCTGGAAAGTAGATGACGGGGTGTAGATGACGACGAAGCAAACCAACCCTATCCGTTATTTAAGTACACAAGTTAGCATTTGAGTCTTTTAATAAAACAGAATTACCCCGGTCGGTTCATGCAAAAGGAATCCTGGATAGCTCTCACTTATACAAGTCGTTGCGATGCGCTTGTAACGTCTTGTAATTGCATAATCCAGACCACAATTACAGGTCTATTACGATTTGCATGGGGCTAGCTCCCGGATCGGCGCCACTTGATATTTTACAATACGTTTCAATGGAGGTTGTCACAAAAGGTTGTGGGTCGTCAGCACTACACCCAATGAAAAGCTTCCTAGACATCAACTACCAATGGTTATGCGTTTTTATTTCCAAAACAGAATAGGGACCTTGTTTTAACAATACATGGGAATGCAAGTCAGTTTCCAATCAGCATGAGCTGGGCGAACGACCAAGTAACTCATCTGGAGAATATTCATTGCTTGCCGACATTTACTTCGAGGCCTGGTTCCTATGGTGTCAGAAAAAGAGCCTAATGGAGAGGGGTGACAGTTTCTCACGTTTATACTCGAGGATCTCTCTAAGTCGAAAGCATTCACCAAACAAAGGGCTGCCGGATTCGTCGTAAATGATCTTCGCGGTGTCACAACCAATGCTCTGGCCCATGGCTTTCTCATAGCAATTTAAGAAATCACTCTGTCCCTTAGACAGAAGACCCTTGTGATTTTCGTCCTTTTCTTCCTCGCAGTGGTTGAAAACAGCATCAGAGGTCGCAAACCCTTTCAAACATGATGGGCATGCGTAATGTATCGCTGCTTTCATGGCAATGTCTTTCATGATTGTTAACCTTTTGTCCATATTGAGAGGATCCGAGCGAGTCTTTCCATCAATGATAAACTGGAATTTGAGGCAAGCACCGTATTCACGACGGCCTGGTTTATCTAGACGTAGCGGCAGATTTTCTACTGCTATATCTTGCCATCCAATGGCAATACCAAGGCTTGACAGAAAACCGCCAAAACCACCCTTTGTGTTCACTTCCCCAATGTTCTTATGCAGTAGATCCTTGGGGTCTTGTTGCCCTTTCAGTCGGCAATGGTTGAGAAGGTTTTTCGCATCGGAATATGGGATATGGCACAGTGGACAGAGATATATTTTCCTCGATTCGATCAAGATCCTTTCCAACAAGATACAAAACTTCTCTTGATGGTTCATATTGATAGATCGCTGGAATAGTAGAGCAGTCGAAACAATTCGTTTTTATATGAGAAGCTGTTTATTCTGGAAGGCTCAAAACTTTTCTGGTGTCATATGTCTTTGAATTGCGACAAAATGGGACAACCATTGCGAGAATGGAAGCAAAGGGTGTCTTTTAATATATATTAAGCACCCTTCGAAAATCCTTGGCTGTACGCGAGCATCGCAGTGTGAAAGCATCCATGAAATTCATCTACCGGCTAAGTCATGCGTTCCATTTCTTCATGATAGCGGTGACAGGACAACGAAGCGATGGAGAATAACTTGAGCTCAGAGCAAATGATTCCTGCAGTACCATGCAAAGCTGTCGTTTCTTAATACAAGCGTTGTATAATATAGTTTGACGTGGATCATACTCCGGCAAGGCACGACATCCAGTCAACTGAGGGTCTGATCATCTATAGCCTAATTCATTGCACATTCAACGATACATATTGCTACAGTGTGTTTGAGAGTCTTCGTAATCAAATTAATTTGAAGATCGACCAAAATGGAATGGTTCGGTTAAAAGACCGGTGAAGACATTAAGACTCTTCATTCGATCTCACGGGGTCTTCATAGCCCTGCGTACGAAATTCAGGATGCAATCCCTCTAGCGCAATGGCAGATGATATGGTGTTAATGCAGAACGTTCCAATATTACTGATGTCATTAGTATTCACAGAAATCAAGTCCAGTAGCTATCTACATTTCTTGTCCTCTTCTCAGCCCCTAATGGTCTTTTGATTCCAAATTCAAAGCAAATCTCCTTTGTATAGGATTTCCCTTTACATTTGTTTTGCGTGCTCGGAATTTCACCGGATCCCCTTGAATAATGATTCCGAAACCGAGACTCATCCCTACTAACTTTGAATATAGAGCACATTTGAATGAATACAAGGTAATGCACATCAGCGCAGTATCGACATTCAGCATTATCTCGTGCGTATATTTCTAGCAGAAAAATCATCAGCAACCGTTGTAGTGAACAAGATAATGGTCTCTCTCACCTCAATTGAATTTTGTCAGGTAGTTCCCTAGCTAGAAGCTTTGCACGCGTGGCAAACAGGATGATTATACTTCCCATTGTCGCATAGACATAATATCTGCTGCCACTTTCGGTGCATGAGGAACCGAGTCCAAGGGGAACTGAGAGAGACCGCATGTAGTCAGGAAAGTGTCAGGAAAGTGTCAGGAAAGTGTCAGGAAAGTGTCAGGAAAGTGTCAGGAAAGTGTCAGGAAAGT
>JAGIKU010002220.1:0-64623 GCA_020086695.1 Penicillium sumatraense | reverse complement strand
ACCGTTTGGTCAATTGAGGAGCTCCTCCCTGGTTGGTTCAAGGACCAGTAGGTCACTGTGCCCCTAGGAAGGCAGCCCTGCAGGCGGTTAGTTTGGAAAAAGTTAACCAGGTCGGCTGCGTCTTCAATAAATCGCGGTGGGATACGGTTGCCTCCCCAGGTAGGGTGGTGGCGGTTGAGATCTCCAGCGAGGATGATGTTTGTAGATCTCTGGTTATCCTGAGTCGTGTTCGAGATTGTGCTTTGAATTGCTGTGAGTGCTGGCTCTGCTGATGCGTTATCTGGGGCGTATAACGAGACGGGCGGGATATAAACCGAGAAGACAAGGGTCTCGGATTCAGCTGTCCAGATCTTGATGGCAGTGATGTCGGGGTGGTCGCATGGGACCTGTCGGTGTGAAGAGGTCGATAGGTTCCGGTTTACATAGACGAGGCTGCGGAACCGGGCCGCGTCTGTCTCTACGGTGGGCCGGTAGAGACGCCAAGCACTATGGTTGACATGGGTTCGATAGGACGTGATGGACGGTTCCTGGACTAGGAGTATATCCAAATCCTGGCTTCGGTGGTCATTGATGAGGGCCTCCATCCTTGGGCCCGACTTCATCATATTCAACTGTAGTATTCGTAGGTTTGTCTCTAACATTGACGAGGGTTGAAAGTTGCGGGGTTCGGGCATTGTCGGTCGCCTGTAGCATGTTCACCACTGCAGTCGAGGCATCGGGCTCTTACCCCTGAGGGGCATCGTTGCCGCTCATGTTGGCCTGCGCAATGGCCACAGCGTGGAGTTTCTTTGCACGACCACGCAAGGTGGCCGAACCGTTGACATCGAAAGCATCTCTTCTTCTTGATTTCTCGGCGTTCCACGCTGCCGATGTACCGTTCGCCGACCAGAAGACCATCGTTGAGGATGAATTCGGCTCCTTCCGCCGAGTCCAGCCAAATACCGAGTGATGCAAACTTTCCCAGTATCTTGTCCTTCCTCTTAAGCCAAGCTACCTCATCAACCCGGTAGCCTCGCCTTGCTAGGTCATTTTCCTCCATGATTTTCTCGATGGCATCCGAGTAAGCATTTTCCAGGTCGAAGTCCTCGGTTGGAGTACGGTGCACAACGACTCCAAATCGCGGTTTCACCAGCTTGGTGTTGTTTCCCAGTTCGTTCAGCCATTCAATATTGTTGCGGGCCGCTTCGGCCGACTCTGTATCTTTAAACCGTATCACGTAGCCGGTCTTGGTAGTTCCAATTCCTGCCACTTGGGCGTCTTGCGTGGAGGGTGCGTTCAGGAGCGCAGTGCGGATATGGCTGTTGGCATCCTCTGTAGGGAGGTACCTGCCAAAGGTATTGTCATCGCTACTTTCATTGTCTCTCGGATCAACAAGTGTTCTCTGTGTGCTGATACGGACGCAGCTTCGTTCCTTTTCCGGTCGCTGGTGGGTCGGTTGAGGGATATCGCTGGCGTTGTTGGCTGCAACTGCGGCCCATGTGGGCGACGGGACCGGTGGCCTAGCTTCGATTTGAACCCGCAGAGCTTGCAGTTCTTCGTGGAGCTTGTCGTTCTGTTCCCGGAGGATGTTTTGATCGTGTTTAACTTCTTGGAGCTCGGCTTTGGTGGATTCGATGAGCGTGGTTTGGTTGTTGATAATTTCCTTCAGGCTGTTGATGAGCTGTCTAACTTCCTTAGTCGTTACCCGTCCGTTATTGTCTTCCGAGCCTCCAAACTCGGGGTTGGAGTAAGCGATAGTGGTGGCTTCATTGCTATTACGAGGACTT
This sequence comes from Penicillium sumatraense, assembly GCA_020086695.1. Taxonomy (NCBI): domain Eukaryota; kingdom Fungi; phylum Ascomycota; class Eurotiomycetes; order Eurotiales; family Aspergillaceae; genus Penicillium; species Penicillium sumatraense. Next base: position 62,857 of record JAGIKU010002220.1, on the reverse strand, counting down.
CTTCTCTTTCGAGGCACAATCGGTACGAAGTCGTCCCGGGTGAAGAGTCTTGCCCCTCTTTGGTTGTTTGTGGGGGAGGGCTCGGGCCCTCCCGCGGGTGGGTCCGCCATCAGTCCGGGGTTAGTTCCCGTTCGGCACACAACAACGTTTTGTATCGCAATAGAATCAAGCTCAGCGCAGTCCTTCAAAGTCTTCTCGGGATAGTCGTTTTTGTAAATCGGCCCATACAGTAATGGCTATTATACAGCATGGATCGAAATCAGATTCACCACTTTCACACAGAGATTCTTTCTCAATGCCTCTTTTGAAACTGCGCTATACCTATTACCGTTAACCGACCCTCGAGCCCCTTTCTTGGCAGTATTCCCGTACGACCGTAAATGACAGTGTAAAAATAGCATCCGTAATAATCTGGTATGGTCTCAAGGGCTTCTAGAACGTTGAGCATGCAAACAGGGCAAACAGAAGGGGAATTTCCCTTGTCAGTGTGGTTATCTGGCCAGAATCCGACTTCTCTCCCTCTATCAACGACTGAGTCTCCACAGAAATGACCACTGTGAAAGAGCGACATGTATAGAGACAACGCTGGTTTGGTGAACACTTTCCTATGCGTTATGTAAACGATCGTTCCCAACGCGACCTGATGAAGTGATTTGAGAATCTTAACATAGACTGGTCAGCCGTGGAGAACAGCTGCTTAGATGGGGGAACTGTTTTGTCGAGGCAAGAAACTGAGGCTAAGCATTACCTCTATATACGTTGAAGATGACCTAATTGCGAAGAAAGTGGGAACCGTGCAATCCCATGACGACGTCCCAGACAATATTCGTGAAGACTTGTATATGGAAGAGCGACACAGACTGGAGAGTCAACAATCCAAGAATAACAAGATGACTATACAATCTTCCCCTCATCCAGAATCGCTCAATTCAATCGCAATCCCAGCACTTCTTCTGTCACAAAATGGCCTGTCCAGTGATGACTTTAATATTCCTGGACTTCGAGATGAGGCAGTTCGAGAGTACACCGGGTTGCTTGAAGCAAATGTCGGTGATGACGATTTATAAGCCCAATTTCGAAAAGCGCGCGGTGTCGCTCTGGCAGATGGTCTAGATCTTCAACTGATATATGAGGACCAAACCCCATCGTTTTTGATCGACAAAGGGATTGTGGTAGATATTGTCCGCCAGTTTGTAAGAGATATCGTCAAATGGGTTGAGTGTGAGGCCAGAGTGCCTGCCCATGTTTTTTTCTTAAACAATTGCCACCATGATTACGGAAGGAGTCTCGCGTGCTCTTCTTCGGACTATATCGTTCTTTCCTGACTTCTATGCATATTTTGTGCCCCGTGGCCCTGAATTTTATCGACCATGCTTATTTTTGGCTAAGAATTGGAAGTCGTCAGTCACGATCTCCCAGGGAATAGGGAGGTTTGTGAGACTTGATGAAGAAGCCTAGGACCCAAAATTGACGCCAATAATTGTGGGGATCCTGAATTACTCTCAGTTATGAGCCAAGCTTCATTTCGATAATATTCACCTGCCCACATACCTGCTTGCGTATCCTTAAAGATTCTCTCTAGAATCACTCTTGTTTCGATTCCTCATGTTCCAATCTTCTTGAATGAAAGGTGGATTGGGAGCGAATAACATGTGGTTATTATGCCTGCCATTGCGGATGGAAGATGAAGATGAGCCCCCTTCATAGTGTTCTCTACTGCCATCTCCATAATCGCGCGTCCTTCGATGCTGGCGAGACGCAGTCACACCCTCCTGATATGGTCTTGTTTGGCTGTGTGGCGATGCTATCACGCCAGGGAAGCGACTACCGGAACGTACTCGCGTATTGCCTAGTCTTGTGTTCCTTGGGTTTTGCATGCTGATGGACTCACGAGCACTTGGTGGTGGTGTTATAACACGTGAAGGATTATTTCGCCCGTCCCGAGCGATAGCTGCTCGTGCCTCAGCGACAGGCACTTTCTTGATCTGTTTAATGATGTTGATCATCGCTTCCGTGTTGGATTTCAGCGGCGACTCGTGGAAATTTTGAAGTGTGTCATTCATTGTCTTGGCCAGTCTCTTCAGAGACTTGTTCTGGCGATGAACCATTTTTTCTAACGTGGCTCTGCAAATGAAGGAAGCGCTTTAGTCATAATAAAAAATAATAGACCGATCGGCTAGGGAGTCTCACATCTGACTAAGAAGTGAGTCATGGTTATCATTCGCTGTTGACTGTTGTGAGAAACTCGCGAGAGAGCTTTCAAGTGCCAAAAGAGAAGAAAGCAAGCTAAGACTGTACTTCACAGTATTGAGTGTGATCATCAAAGCTTGGATCTCCTGCTTCGTAAAATGCCACCGAACCTTTGCTAGGAGTTCTTCAAATGAGCTGGGCCTGCTTTCCTTTATTAGCGGCTTGAACTTGGACATAATGTGATTGATTTGCTCAAGAGCCGAAGTGGCCTGGGTTTGCAAGGCCTCATCAAGTTTTTCTTTGTGGGCCATTTTCATCACTTCGCTGCCCAGAGGGCGTGTGACATCATTGAATATACCAAAAAGACTTTGACAAATATAAATCTCATCCAGCAGCTGTCGCACGTCCCGTTTCGCGAACTTCAGGCTAATGTATAATTGACGAAGACCATTAACGCATGTTTCCAGTTGACCGCAAACCGTGACTACGGAAGCAACTCCACTGAAGAGATCCATGGTTTTTTCCGTGCAGTAAGTCAATTAAGCACTCTTTTTTCTAGCATTTAAGCAACGTGCGTAAAAGAGAGTGAGGCTCTGCATACGTGCCAGACTTTGGCCAAGTTACGGCTTTAGTAAGGCATCCAATCAGCCAGGACCACGACATCGTAAATCAGGTCCGTGCACTCGATGCAGCGGCATCCTGTTTTCAGCCAGTTCAGCAGTAGAATTAGCCGCCTTCTTAACATGGTTCGGTTCGTTGGGAATCAGCAAGCTTCCCCGCACCATCTCACAAACCAGGCACATTAGCCTGCAGGCACTTACAACTTTTAGAGAAAAGATTCGAGGATAACGAAATGGTGAACCAGATTTTGATCCGCCCAGCAACCAGTCACATTTCGTCGGCCTTGACACTATCTGCGCCTCTGATGCACGGCACGAACATCGCACCTTACTGACAGGGTTTTATTAGCGATGTCTCAAGAACCAAAATCAGAAAGGTCTCTATTACAATGGGTAACACCCCTTTACAGAGGTGCTTGGCACGCTTCGGAAAGCGGCAGTATAGCAAATCTGAGGAGTATGGTATCTGAATTAAGGAAGCAGAGAGCAAATTTGCTAGGTGATGACAGTGAAGAAGCTGCTGTAAGTACAGTAATGTTAGCAGAAGCATACTCACTCGAGGGCTATTAGGAGGAAGCCGAGCAGCTCTAAGTGCAGGCTATAAATACCTACAAGACAAAGCTCGGTGCTAATTACCCCTACGCGCTAACGACTATGGCTAATCTCGCGTCGATCTATAATAATTAGGGTTGGTGGAACGAGGCCGAGTAGCTGCTTATACAGGTTATAGAGACTCTTAAGGTAAAACTTGGGGTAGACTATTATAATACGTTAAAGAGTATAGATAACCTCGCGTCTATGTACTTGAGTCAGGGCCGGTGGGACGAGGCTGAGCAGCTACTTATGTAAGTTACAGATACTTTTAAGTCAAAGTATGGGCCTAAGTATCCGGATATATTGAGGAGTATGGCTAATCTCGGGTCGACGTACTTAGACTAGGGCTAGTTAAATGAGGCTGAGCAGCTGCTTTTGTAGACTGTGAAGATGAGCAAGAAGGAGCTCTATACTGATTATTTTAACACGCTGACGGCTATAGCTAGCCTCGTGTCGACTTATAAAGAGGCCGAAGAATTCGGTTTGCAGGTTACAAATATTTCTAAATCGAAATATGGGCCTGAGTATCTAGATATATTGGCGAGAATAGCTAATCTCGTGTCGATATACGTGTACTAGTATCGTTATAAGGAGGCCTAGTAGCTCGAGGTGCAAGTTATAGAGGCTCGCAAGATGAAGCTCGGCACTGACTATCCCTTTACGCGGGTGAGTATGGCTAACTTAGTGTTAATATATTGGGCCTAGGGCCGGTGGGAAGAGGCTAAGCAGCTCTAAGTGCAGGTGGTAGAGATGAGCAAGACTAAGCTCGGCGAGGATTATCCCGACACACTGTCGAGTATAGCCAACCTAGCTTTCACCTGGAAATCTACAGGCTACAATACTTAAGCAACCGACTTGCTACAGAACTGCTTAGCTAGGTAAAGACAAAAATTTGGTTTAGATCATCTACACTATATACGACTCGAACATTGCTGGTGTGGGAAACGGGCAACCTGGAAATTAGTTTGCTGGTAAACTGAATACTCGCATATTCAATTTTCCAAAATTAATTTCTTCCTTGAGCTTGAAACTTCCGAAATTCTCATTTTATATGCGACTGTCCTAGAGTGCATATAGTAGAGGAAAGTGGCTTGTCACTCGAAAGGGTTTCTACCCAATGTAAGGATGGAGATGACAAGAGTGAGAATCCTGTCATAAGCCACAATGATGTAGCCAGATCGAATGTAAGCGGGTTTCAGGTAATATATTAATCTCAACCCCGCACAATATGATCTTTCAATACAATTCCATACTTAAAACAAGGCTAAACGAGATACGGATTAGCGTGTTTGGATGAGAGTTCGAGAAAGAATTTGTGTGTTTGCAGCTGGTGAAACTACTTTCGATCCTACCTGTACCTGATGATACTGAGAGAGCTTTTCTTGAACAGCATTGATCGAATGAACTTTTATTTGCTTAGGTACCTTTGTATTTGTGCCTTTTTGGGAATTGTTGCGTCTACATGTCGCAAGTTCAGTCGGTTGTGACCACACCTGTCGCATTTGCGGGTAAATCTTCGAATTGTACTGCTACAAAACTATGGCTTCATATCTCACAGTCCCTTTGAATTCCATCCTTATTTATAACCATAGGAAGCGATCGATCGTCCGAGAGCAACACACTCGTGTCGTTTTGTTGAGTTTGAAGAAGGCAGAACGACACGGCCGTCTTCCTAAGGCTTACAAGGCCGATTTGAAGCTATCAAGCGCTTGAGTAACTTAGAAGAATGGTTTAGTTCCAAAGTACGTACCATCATAATTGAACTCTGCAGGTTGTAGTGTGCGCAGGCAAGTATCGTAAAGCCTAACGAAAAAAGAAACATCCATATTGAGCCAATGGACGCTATCCATAAGGCTCGTTGGTGTCTGGCAGTACCGAGGGATGGATACCGCCAAACCAATTTGAATGTGCTTGCTTCCGTGTTCCATTGTCTCATGCAGAGAACCCAGGCTCTAATGAGTTGCGCGTGAACAAAATTGAGCCCAGCAAAAGCGAGAATTATAAGCGAGGCAAATAAAGCTCTGCGATGCTTCTATCATTTTTGGTTAATGAATCATACAAAAACGGCAAGGCGGGTAGTTGAACGTACCGAGAATGTCGCGGACAATAATAGAATGGCGACTGTTCCTACGAACAATAAGGCAGACACGATATGGGTTAACCAGTGTTGCAAAGTGGACACACTCAGATACTAATTTTGAGGTCAGTTTTACTACAAGACTCTTGTTCGGTTACACTATTCTTACCTCATTTAAAATGAGCAAAAGAAGCACACTGTTAACTTCCAGCTGTAGCATTCCTTGTGCTTGTGGAGGATCTAGATTGTTATTAGCAAAAATTTGCTTCCTGAGAAGTAAACCACTTGCGCCCTTTTAACTTTGCTTCCAGCAGTGCCAGAAAAATAGAAGCGATCGATCCCAAGAACACAAGACCACCTATCACAGCCTGACTGGAGATGAGTGGTTCCTTGCTCAGCCGTTGCAAGCTCATAGCGTCGATGGACAAGAGCCAGATAATAAGATTTGCACCGCAGAAAATTGATGCCATTGTCGACGCAATCAGTTGAAATATTAATTCAGGGTTCATTGTTCAACCTTCAATAGTTTATTGGGCTCCATCTCGATCTACAAGGCCAATGCCGCTATTTAAATGAAGAGCCCAAGCATTTGCTTTACTTTCCCTGGATCTCGCTATCTCCGACATGGACCGTGTGCATCTGCAGCCTGTCAATCCTGTGTGATATGTCCCCATTATCTTCTCAGGCTGTGGTGTTGTGATGGGAACACGTGAAATAATAAGATGGCCAGGAACAATCCTGCTTTCCCCAAATGTCACCTCACATAACCCCACCTTGCCCCACGACCTCATTGGACCACGTCAACAAACTTAGGCAGCTACAAACTTAGACATCATCTAAAACCGTGGCCTGTTATTCTTTTAATTCTCCTACTTCCCAACATTCAAACTACTCAGCCTCGACATTTTTCTAAAAGAATTAGCCATGGCCACTACCATCAATCAATTAAGCTCTGTCGCTAAACATCTGGATGCCCTGAACTTAGCGATGCGTGACATTTCTTTGTCTGAAACCGATCTGCAAACATTGGAAACTGTCGCTGCGAACCTCAAAGACATCCTTGTGGTTATCGAATCAAAAACAGGATTTCGAAAGTACTCATGGACGGAGCAGGCTTGGAAGGAAAGTGAGCCTTACAGACTTAAAGCGCAATCTATTATTGCCACAGTTCTCAGCAAAAAACGTTTGCAAAATCCAGCGGTATTCCGTAGGAACATAAAGTTAATATATTGCGGGTCACCACAATCTGAGTTTGATTCCAAGGAGACTAAATGGAGGAGAGGCGTGGTCCAGAAAAGATGCTCTAGGATTCAACAACTGAGCCCAGATGGAATAATCTCGTGGGCTATTGCTTATCCTCCAACCGCATGGGGGCCATGCTTTATGTCGAATGAGATTTTTGACTGCCTGGTAGAGGATATCGAGCCAAGAGATAGGAAAAAGTGGCCTGATGCAGTATGCCAAACACTTTTCAGACTGAAAGATGGGGAAGTTCAGGGGCGCTACGGTCTTGAGCGGCTTGTGCATGGTAAGATGACATTTCGCCGAGGCATTTCTGTAACTAACACTTCGCTAGATATAGAGTATCCGCAAGATGAAAACACTGATTATGGAATGCCTGATCAGACCGTCCAAACATCGCCTCGGAATCCCGATAACGAAAATCGAGGTAAGATACATCGCCTGCGTTGCCGAATATTATTTTGATTATCTGCAGAGATGAAGCATATGTTTACAAATGCCCCAAATACGATGGCGATGCAATTACCGCAGCCATTCCGATCAGCAGTTCAAAACAGTGCTCTGTGGAAGTGGGAAAGGTCTCGGGGATACGGGACAACAGCTTGCGTGGCTACACTTTTCCCGAAGGACGAAACTCAGGATGTATCGTTCACTATCTGGGTTGGCCACAATGATGGGTATAGGCTGAACGATATATATGGCGTAAGGCATGCACTTTCGTCCTAAACTACCCAACAAACAATTTCAACTCCCCTCACGTACGTTGTGTAGCCCTTCGGAACCATGAAATCTTTGTACTCGGCGACGTTCTCCTCGAGAGTTTTTCGGTCTTGCGTGTCTTCGTTAAATACTGATATGTATAATCCTTGAAATTTGATGGTTCTGTCGTTTTCCGGATCCGGAGGAAATCGATGACTAGCAATATCTCGTTCCTCGCGCCCTGCAAGGGCTTCGTCACCTTTCTGAGAAGCGTGTCAGTCAAGAAGAATAAAAATTTGATGGTGGGCTACGCTACCATAGTGAAACTGTAGAATATTAAGCAACCCGATCACCGCGGTTCGGTTCGAGAACAGTTTTGTGTCTTCGGTTCTTGTCCCCGGTGCAATCTTCCGTCCTGTATTTAAGAGAGCGGGGTATGAAGACCCAGATTGGGCAGCAAGTCAAAAGCGACCAGCGCAACGCATCGCTGTTCGTGCGCCAATTTTCGTTGCTGTAGTACCCTAGCGATGCCAAATTTGAGGTAGCAGAGGCCTGAAGTAGGAGTGGCAGGCTTGAATTCCAGATGACGTTCTTGGTAGCAAGTGTTTGGCTTGTGGTCCTTGTATCTCAAGTCAGAGGATCTTCAGACCACGTCAATCGGATTAACTCGGGTGACAGTTTTGCCGAGTTACAAAGCCATTACATAATTTTCTAAAAGTTGTAGACTACTAACTTGGATATTTACCACTATTATCAGGTCCAAAAAAGATCAGTTCCTAACACCAAGCTCGATTTCGTATCTTCAATTCCAAAGGCGACTCCGCCAACTGAATAATTCCTGGATCTATCCAATTGGGGGTGGCATTCACTGCATATGCTATGCACCATGAAGCACACTCCAATGCAGCTAAAAACTCGAATACGTGAGGGGAAGCAACATCTTACTCGAGCTGCGACTATAGGCTCAGCATCCAAATGACAAGCATATAAGGACCCGCGATTTTCCACGTCTTGAAGTATTCGGTAACAAGTCATCTTCTCTTCATCCTCACAGCAAAGTATAATTCGATCTTCATATACGCAATGAACACCATTAGCGGAGGTGGTTCCTACCCGAGCACCTCACACATGTCTCTTATAGACGTCTTCTTCCCTGGTCTCAGTATAGCCTCCGCCTCCGCCCAGCAGTTGCTTGCCAGTAACCTGGACAATTACACTCGACTGTTTTGCACCTTGGGAATACTTGTCCTCTTCGCCCGTTATGCTGTTCGCTATGTTTGGGACATAGTAAGGAGTTACTTCAGTTCGTATGCCTCCTGTTATGATAGAATGAGTCTGACATTCTGAAGCCTCGACAATCTATGTCTCGTACTATGACGAAGCATACGATATGCTAGTTGACTGGATTGCTGACCAACCATTTGTCCACAATGCCCATTCATTGATCGCTCGGGTGAGATCCACGCAGCGGACAAGTAACTTCTGTTCAACAAAGAAAAAGCCTGTCACTTTTTCTCCTTGGGATGGATCATTTCTCTTCTGGTACAAGGGACATTTGCTCGTTCTTCACTGCCAAGTCAAAGAGCATCGAGAGGATCTTCGTATCTCCTCCATTGGTCTAAATGCCAACATTCTGAAAATTTTGATCGAAGAATGCCGAGAAAAGTATCTCAAGGGCACCCAGAAAAAAGTTTCGGTCTTCGAACATCGCGACGGGGAGTGGAAGAAAGCCAGATTGAGACCAATTCGACCTATGTCCACAGTAATCATGGACAGCGAGTTAAAGAGTGACCTATTACAGGATGCGGACGAGTTCCTCGACCCAGATATGCAAGGCTGGTACGCAGACCGGGGCATTCCCTACAAACGAGGCTATCTTCTATTTGGGCCACCTGGAACCGGGAAATCCAGCTTCAGTCTCTCACTCGCAGGAAAGCATGAACTGGATATTTATACGCTTCAGTTGTCGAACATCTCAGACAGTACACTCATGAAGCTTTTTTCTGAGCTCCCACCGCATTGTATTGTCCTCTTAGAGGATGTGGATACCGCTGGGGTAGGGCGCAGAGACAGCGTCGATGCAGACCAAGAGAGTGAATCAAAGTCGGCAGTCACCCTGTCGGGACTTCTGAATGTACTTGATGGTGTCTCATCTCAAGAGGGCCGGATACTCATCATGACCACGAATCATATTGAACATCTGGATGAAGCACTGATTCGGCCTGGCCGTTCAGACAAGAAGATTCATTTCAAACTCGCCGATCAGAGTATTTCTACTCAGCTCTTCCGCACAGTCTTCAAGCAGTTGCCGAACCAAAGGCAATGCATCGAGGAATATGATGATGAGACCATCGAAGCGTTCGCCCGTGATTTTGCCAGCAAAGTACCAGATCAAATTTTCAGCCCAGCAGAAGTGCTATCCTTTCTTTTGGAATACAAGAAGTCGCCTTCTGATGCAGTTTCTTGTGTAGAGAGCTGGGTGGCGAAAGCAAAGTAATGAAGGGAAGGGAGAGAGGAACGAAGGAGGGGCCGGAAAGGATCGAAAGGCGGTATCTCAGGGAAGAGATTGGTCAAGCAAGTCGACTGAGTTAGGGATTGTATTTTTGTTGGCGCCAGTGAAACAAGTCAGCTTAAAGCATAGATCGCAAATATAAGCCAGTTGGGTCATGCCGCTGTCCAGATTCTCAACTGCCCTGGATATAAATAGCGATGATATTCTGTCAGTACAAAATTGGCTGGCAGTCTGTGATGCTCTTGTGATGCCCTTGAAATTTTGACACTATTCCGAAAAGTACTTAAGTTTAAAAAAAAACTGCAGATAGTGGAACGATTAAAGGTGGTTGGTGTCGATGTACACGATTAAGAAGTGCACTTCGCCTTGGGATAGATAGGCGACAATGACAAGGGTATCAAGAAAAAGATTGGTAATCTGACAGGTAGAACATAGGTTTCCTTTCACGAAATCCTAAGACGTTTTGCCTTTCCGACGTCCATTTGACATAGTTGTCGTCTTTTCGACGTCAGTCGCTGCTTGGCCGGTCGGCATCTCAGAGTAGAACGGTGAAAGTCGATGATCAAAGCACGCCCGAGCTCTTCACACCACAGGACATTATCTCGTCTGAGATCTTCGTGTACTATGCCCAGGGCTTTGACTTCTTTGTTCGACCTATGTATCTCTCGGCGCAGGCGAGTGGTAAGCTCCATCTTGGCCGTGCACTCGCCACCCCAGCCCATCACAAGCATGTGGCGGATCTGTCCAGCGCCATGTAGAAAGTAGATTTTTGCTAAGTTAATAGTTCCCAAAAAGACAGGTACGGCAGATCCTTGAGCCTTGCGCAAGATCTGATATACCTGCGCCTCGCGTGAAACTTCTTTCCACAACCCTGAAGTGGTGCCTTTGCCAATAATTGTGTAGCCGTATTCCATGCAAGTCAGTTTAAACGGAGCACCATAGGAGCCGCAAGTGCCAAGAGGAATGCAACGGTCAATATTTTCGTCCAGTTGGTCTTTGAGCGAGATTATCAATTCTTCAGCCGAGATCGGGTGTTGAGTCGTATCATCTTGGTCCCGGCGATGATGGTTCACGTTTGGGCAACGCTCGTCCAGAAAGCCCCTAGATTGTAGGCCGAGTAAACATCGCTGCGTGCAGAATTGCGCGGCACGACGTCTGGAATGGTCTCCTTGGTCAGATGCTGTCCCTTGCCGACGGCCTATTCGCGGAGTGGAAGGCGAGGCCTCAATCTGACTGATCCTCCGCTTATGGCCAGATGCTTGATTTGTATCGGAGCCGGACGAGTTAGGTGAACGCGACCGTGGTCGGATCTCTGAGGGTGCACATTTGGTTTGAGATCGTGTAGGCACTCGACGGCCCTCTGAGGGAGACGGCAGCGGAGATGACGACGGTAGCTCATAGGATGAACTAGTATCTGGACTCGGAAATTCAGGGTTGGTGCTATCAGAGTGGGGGATCTGCTGTAATTCTTTTCTCGGAATTTGCGATCGAGTATGTTCAAAGCTGGTTTCCCAAGTATGAAGATCGGGACGCAGGCGATTCCTCCACTCTTGCCCACGGGCGGGTGAACGGAATGCCATCAAACAAAGGCATAAAACCCTCGCAATAGAGGTCTTCGATAGCTGGGAAAATGTATCGGCTGTTGTACTCACTTCGCCGTGAGGATCACAAAAAAAGTAGTAGAGCGTGGTGGGGTCATCCTGGGGAACACGAAGTAGGACACGGGCGATTCCATTTGTCAAATAGGAATATTCAAGTCCTTCTTGAATCATCACATGGTATTCTTGGACGATAGCAGAGCAAACAAGCCGCTCTGCATTGTACTTCAGCTTCGCATCCTGGTCAGTGGGTATTTTATTTGATCTGACCATTTGCTTCCACAGATCCATTGGGCGTAGTCCCAGGCGAAGAGTTGCGACGGACAATTTGTGAGGCGGCTTGTACTCGACAGTGGTCAGGAGGGTGTTCGTGTTGCCATCGACACGGTGGATACAAAACTGGTCTGGTCGTGGGTGAGGTATGCTTGACGGTTGGTTGGTATCCGCTTCAAAGCTTTCGTTTCTGCTCAAAGAGTTTGTGTGATTGCTGAACTGGATTCCGTCACCAAGGCCGAACTCTTCACATGCCGCTGGTAGTTTGCATAACTCGGTTATTATATCAAAGACGTGTTCTTCGACCCCAAAACGCTCATAGGCCTCGACATCTTGCTCACTACTGAGCGGCTTGCGGGAAAATCGACGGCCAAGTCCTTCTAATTCCGGTAGAGACGAAAATAAGCGTGGTGCCAGCCCTGGCTCCAACTGTAGATATTGATAAACAGACCTGTAAACCCTTGAAAGCTGCTCTGGGCAGTCGTCCCAATGTTCCAATCGAGTTGGGCAGTCTTTTCCGGTAGGAAGGGGTATTTTGCCAGTGGTTGAGCGAGATGGTGTCTCGACTCTCAACTGGAGGGATAGAAGGTCATGGCAGTGCTGCAAAAGCTCTATGAAACAGGTCTGTTGGTTGCGCTCCTCTGCTTGTCGTCTCTTTTCTGCTTCTTGCCGTCGCCCTTCTGCTTCTTGCTTCTCACGCTCTTCCGCCTGCTTCTCGCGTTCTTCTGCCTGCTTCTCGCGTTCTTCTGCCTGCTTCCGCTGACTTTTTTCCTGCTCGTACCTTTCCTCTAACTGTTTTAAACGCACTTTGTAATCCGGGGAACTGCCGTCGGCCATCGGGAAGGAGGAGGAGTATGAGTCAACAGTCAACAAGACAAGGCGCGGCCAGTGCCCAAGTCCGACGGGTGATCAGGTGTCTTGATCCCGGAAAAAGTATTCCCCGGTAACCAAAGGGCGTGTTATGTAATCCTTTCTAGTTCCGGAAGGTTAGGACAGCGACTTCGCCGTCCACGGGCTTTGGACAAGCCATCAGCACGCGATTGGATTCAGTCTACCTAATGATTCAATGAGATCACCGTGAATTTGCACACTCGGCAGGCCCACCGCTTCTTCCCGCTCCTTGAATTTCCCTCTCCACAGGGACTCACAGGCTACAGGTGCCTCTGACCTAAAATACTTCTAAGTAGTGATATCAGGCTCTATGCACCGTCTCCATGGTATCTAGATTGGCATGTCAGTACTCCGATAATTCGTTCCTCCTTCCAAATCTTCCGCAAGAACAGTCATCACAGCGGGATCATTATCTAAGTTGCATCATCGGCGAGGCCCTCATTCTTCCCTCCGATAAAAGCCACATCCTTTGGTAGGATGACTATTTTGTGTAAACTCACTGTGAGGAAGTTGCACGACGAAGCTAGTAGTCAGCAAGATATCCTTTGAAAAAAAGATAATAGGCTTACCTCTCTCGTCGTCTCCGGCTTGCTTGTGTATGCTCTAGTCTTTGGGGGTTATTCGCCAAGAGACCTCATGGACAAGTAAAATGGCTTACCTGCCTTACCAAGTTAGTGAAAGCTTCTTGTAAGCTATAGGCTTTGCGCATAATGCAACCCGAAATGACTTCACAGACAGGACCTGCAACGACCATCAGCTAGAAATGCCCGATGTGTGCGTGGGAGTCAGAAGCGTCTCCGAGGGCAGTTAAGAGAGACACTTACCGCTTTCGGCACGCGAGGTCCACAACCGTACGTCATGACCTGATATACCTTTTTGATGCAATTGAGCCAAAGCAACCTTTACAAGAAGGCGTGACTGCGATTCAACCTCCGCGCTTCATGCACTTCCATTTCTCATGTCTGGTGACAATATATCCAAGCTAGCCGTTCTGATTGATGCGGACAACGCGCAATTCTCGATCATCAATCTTCTTCTCTCCGAGATTGCCAAGTATGGTGCAGCCTTCGCGAAACGAGCTTATGGTGACTGGAGTAGCCCCAATTTGAAGGGCTGGAAGGATAAGCTTCTTGAGCAATCGATTCAACCAATCCAGCAGTTCGCGTATACTCACGGCAAGAACGCGACTGACTCAGCTATGATCATAGATGCAATGGATCTCCTATACTCTAACCGATATGACGGATTCTGCCTTGTGTCAAGCGATAGTGATTTCACTCGGTTGGCCGCTCGTATTCGGGAGTCAGGGCTGTTTGTGTACGGGCTTGGAGAGCGGAAGACACCGCAGCCCTTCGTTGCCGCTTGCGATAAATTTATTTATACCGAAAACCTCGTTCATCTTGAGGAACTTGTGCCTCACACGAATGAAACGACTTCGTCCGGGAATCAATCGCCAGCGAAGCAAGCTTTAAATATCAGGCACATAGAGAGTCAGTTGCGGACAACTGTAGAAGCAGTTTCTGACGACGATGGGTGGGCTAAACTATCTGATGTCGGTCAGCTTCTCACGCAAAATTGTCCAGGTTTTGATCCCCGCAGTTATGGGTATCATAAGCTCAGTGATCTAACCGCTGCTTCCTCTTTGTTTGAATGTTGCCGACGGTCCCTTCATAAAGGCTTGTCTACGCTAATTTATGTACGTGATAAGCGTCGGAAACCTCAAATTTCTGATTCCAAGAAAAACACTTGAAGCGTCCTTTGTGATATGATTGGTATGATGTAAAACCCTCCTGCTGCGAACGATATATTGTATGGTCTCGCTGAGAGTAAGTCATTCGACATAGCTAGTAGTCAGCGAAAGATTATTCTGATATAGAGAAAGAAAAGGCTTACCTTTATCACTCTCCATTTGTTCTACAGAACACGCTTCTGTAGGCTCTAAGCTTTGGTGATTAGGTGTCATGCAGTCACTCGCCAATAGATCTTCCAGAAAACAAGGACACATACATTTCCTGCCTGAACACTTAAAACTCTCGTGATCTATGCGCGAGGCGAATTAGCTGCCCTAACCGACAAAAACTGCAGCGGTCATATGCTTCAGAACGTCAAGAGAGCTGACAGCTGACGGTACAGCTGACGGGGTATTTATAGGTGAAGAAATTGCTTGATGACTATGGGTTCTGATTGAATATACAGTTTTGAGCAAGCTTCGATGGAGAAGTGGTTGAGTAGATTCAAGCATCCCGCAGAAAAAAATTGCGGCCGATGAAAAGATCAAACTGTCAGGAGTATGAGGTTTTGCATATTTTATCTAGTTGATAAACACATCTCAGCTTCCTCACAATCGGTCTACCTCAAGATTTTGAGCCAACTGATTTCTCATCATATACCTCAGAATTTCCCTGGCGGATCGACCATCTCGTTCAACCGTTGACTACAGTTTACTAGTCTTAACTTAAGCCACGTGTGGGTATCTCAAGTACAACAGATTGTATGCCTCATATTCATGCTGATTCAACGGTCTGCTCCGCACAAGCATCTGGGTACTGAGCTGGTAATGCTTGGATTGATCCACATTAGTGTTGAACATGCGCTATTCACTAGATTAATCTTTGTAGGACTCTCCGTAAGGGTAGACTATAAAGTTGCTGTGTTCAACCTTTTAAGCCCCTGTACCTATTCTTGAGGGTTTAAAGTCCATTTGGATTAGGAATCCTAAATTCCCACAGAGCCCCACTTAATCGTCCACCAGTAAGGCTGAAAGACATCAATTCCCTGGCTCGATCCCGAACGTACGCTGGGAACTGAAATGGAGGTCCCAGGAGCAACAAAGCCTCTAGGACTTTCCTGACGTCGATAGAGCTAGCGCTCTGTATCGTTGATATCGACCCAAGGGATACTGTAGCAAATCCTAGGAATAGGGCCGCCCTGGCTCTAGGCGCGTGTAGCTAGCACTAACAGCGTTGTTGCTTTGTACCAGAACCGAATGGGAGAATCGGCTAGAGGTGATCTAATTCCCGGTGGTCCGGTCTGGCCCGAGGGTTCGGAATGGAGCGGAGCGCTGTCGTTGCAAGCAGGCTTAAAATTTTTTTTTGCCAGAGCTGAGGGGTGCGAGAATAACAGGAAACGCACAGACCTGTGGTCGAGGTGAAAAAGGTGGTTTTGTAATACGTGCATGGAGTAATTTGTGCATTGAGTTTCCAAAGAGAATTCGTGCATAGCAAAGCAGAAGGCGAACTTCTCCATAAGATAGGTTGGAAGAGTGAAACCCCTTTGCGTATCGACGTCATATTCCCGGGGCGAAGGAGTTGTCTACGCAGCATTTAAGTTTCCTAGGTAAAAATGTGCCCTAGGAGATACATCCTGGCTCCTAGAGCCTAATGATAGCATTCCGAGGAGCCCACGCTGCGGTCCTAGGAACAGGGTACAGTACTCCCAGGGCCCTACTGTTCCTGGGAACTAATGCGATGGGCCCTGGGAACGACATTTAACGGCCCCGGGAACTTCAACTTTTGCTCCTGGGAGAGCTTATCTGTGTGTAAATGTAACAGACATTCCACCCCACGCAATATGCTAGATCCGGAAACATTCTCGAAATTTCTTAGATTGAACCTTATTATACTCTAAGGAGATATACGTAGAGCACAAGAAAAAGCAGACACATGGGTGCCTCTGTAATGTGGGGAATGGATGTGGAACGTAATCCGTTGGAGTCGAGTACATCTTCTCCACACCTCAGAGTCGATGAGACGATTTGACTTCTGCTTAATTGGCATCTCCAGATACTAATTACGTAACAAATATCAATTGTCCCAAAGAAAGAGTAATTGTACTTCAACGTTCAAAGACACTTCTTCAAATGGTCTTAATTTTCGGAGCAGCTGATGCGTTTTGTTGTAGTATCATCGTCTTTTGCTCCGTCCTTTCTCGTTTAACATGGGATGATTAAGGATGAATGTGTTGATTTTGACTCATAGCTATGCTTCTTTTTATCATTCCAACATTGATGATTTAAAGCAGTAATATTTTCTCAAAAAGATAGATAGAAGAAAATACACTTCCGTTAATCATTTTCAACGGTATCTTCGTGAAGTGAAGGCCTTCAGAGATAAGAATAGAGGCTATGAAATAAGTTGGTCCTCACATAGATGAGGCCACATCGCATTGGAGAAAGCGGCAAATCTATGGATCTGCTGACCAATTGGGATCATAGTTGTTCCGATTCTACCGATGATAGCCAGTTTGTGCTTGCTTCATCCAAAAAAAGCAGCAGAGAGTTTCTCTAATTGAGTATCTGTTTTTTGTCTGTCTCAAGACACTCTCTGCCTCAAGACACCCTCTATCTCAAGACACTTCTATTTAGTACAAATGGGATGTGTCGAGCCATGGGCCTCATAATGTTGTCATAACTACTTCATTTGGGTCTGTGACAGGCCGTGGAATGAACGCAACTTGATCTATTCAATATAAACAGCATATCCCTAAATGCTAAAACGAAAGAACAATCGAAAATTTGCCGTGATAATGTAGAAAGAGTAAATTTGGGATGTTTTGTCAAGGGGACTCTGAGCAGAGTTTGGATCAACGCTAAACCCTTCACATAACGAACTTGTAATAATTAGTCAGATTACTTATTTATGCCTTCAATGTGAGAAAGCCAGAGTCTGTGGCCCATTGAGAGTCAGGAACCATTTCATGCAGCAAATCTGGGCGTGGTGAGTTGCAAGAAGTGCATGGGATGTGAGTGGGGCTTGAGGAATCTAATTGAATCATTTTGCGTTGGAATTTCTGATATGATTGGCTTGAGAATATCCAATTCTCCCCCACATCTTTACTCATAGTGGACTAGTGATACCTAAAGCGGTTAGCGTTTGTCTTTACTCTGCTCAGAGTCTCCAGGGCAGTACTTTCGGCCCCTCGTCTGTGCTTTAAAGCTGCGGTCGAAGATGGCACAAATACAGTCTTTTTGACAATGGTCGGTGATCTGATCCGCAGTCAAGAAACGCCGGATTCGATCACGCGAGTACTGCAAGACGACAGCGACCATGATCGAGCGGCGAAACGCCGGCAGTAGAGCATAGTGGTTGTAGGAACAGAAATCAAAAGACTTAAAACAAGTACCAAAGTAAAACTGGAGACCTCAGGCGGCCATAGCTCGACCAAGGGCTGTGGGCGTAGGTCCAAAGGGGACCTACGTTCACAGCCAGAAGGATTCAGACGAAGATCACCTGCTCTAAAGGTTATTGCCTAAGGCCGTCGTACCGCGGCTTCTTGGAGGAGGCCACCATGGACAGATGAGGATATGATGTGCGGGACCCACACGGTTGCTTCCTGCGACCATCAAAACGAATCCCTGTCCTGCGACCATCGAAACGGATCTCATGGCAGCTTGAGAGCCGAGTCGTGCGGGGTCTGTAGTCCTGCCGGGGTCTCTAATCCTGCGGGAGCCTCTAGTCCTGCGGGAGCCTCTAATCCTGCGGGAGCCTCTAGTCCTGCGGGAGCCTCTAGTCCTGCGGGAGTCTCTAATCCTGCGGGAGCCTCTAGTCCTGCGGGAGTCTATAGTCCTGCGGGAGTCTATAGTCCTGCCGGGGTCTTTTGTCTGCATGGGGTTTTGGATTTGTCTCAGAGACTACATATGCTCATGGTAATTCTCAAGAGCCATCTACCGTGTCATGAACCTATTAATTAACTATTCGTACGACTTTCATGGAGGTCTACCAAGTTACTGTATCTATCAACATAGATAGAAGCAATCATCGTATCACCGTACATGTTATTACCCGAGTTTCCTGTAGACAGTGCTGTATATGTTTCGACAAAAAGTCCAGTCCAGCTTAGATATCTCCAGACAAATCATCCCGAGACAAGTCAGATCTTTCGCATAGGACGGACACAGTCACCTGGGGAACATTGGTCTTCTTACATCCGCTGGCCATGTCCATCATATATGCAAGACTATCAATAAGCTGGGCCAGCTATGGCCTGAAGACCCATAAACGACAATACCACTTGCGGAATCATTTTGTGTATGATTCATAAAGTTGCTAAAGGTAGATGAAGTCCTAATCCTGGGGGTGATTCTAACCAAGTTCCCACCCACGACTTTACCAGAGCAATTCCAGGCCCCAGCCTGGCCATAAACTGCGGGCCTGAACGAATCTGATTTAAGGCAGCAAGAGGTATTTTGAGTGTTGCTAGCCTGCGACATGATTTTCGGTCTTGCGACACGGTTTCGGTGCAGCCAAAGAACCTTAAACCATGCGATGACGTACACTTCGAGCGCCATGCGCCTGAACTGCCCCACTAGACCCACATGCGTGGGGAAGTGGTAGCTCCGTTCCTGACCCTTAGTGTGCCATAGCGATCTAGACTGGGCCAAGCCAGCGCCAGGGAGATTTGAAACAACGTCTCCCCCTATGATGTACGACACCTTTCACTGTCGGCAGGAGGCACGAGGAGCAGAAAATGGAACAGTAGCTTGACTCAGCGCCATGTCGAAGCAGATCAATTCAGTCTCCCTCCCCTCGGCTCACCTTCTAACTCACTCTCACTATTCTCCTCTAAAGCGCCAACTTGAATGCTAGTTCTCGGCGCAATACAGTAGACGAAGAGTAGAAAGCACCTCGCCCAGCAATTAAAAACCATGGCGGACCCGAGAATCGTAGCTTTTGGCAAAAGCAACATTTCAAGCCAGTTTTTCCTCTTCCTTGGTTTTCTTTTCAGAAGATAAAAATATTTTGCCTTAAAGCAGCTTTGCTACTTGCCTAAACTATTTCAAACCACTCACTCATAATGGCTAGAAGCTCCGGTGAGCAGTCTAAGGCTTACAGCGTGGCCAAGAAGTCACTACGACAGAAAAGAGATCGGCGCAAGATGTCCCTAGAAAAGAAGTCGCATGAGTATAGCCAATTATGCGGCGCAGATGTATGCCTTGGTATTCGAATTCGAGACTCAGGGAAGGTATTTATCTTCTCCGCGGACACGTCGGGGTTTTGGTCCTTTCTTGGTCCTCATCTGGTATGCTTCGACAAAATTCGATCACATTTGATAAGCATACTAAATTTGATAGGACGATTATTATCCAACACCAATACAGAGAACTGAGAAGAGTTTCTAAACATTAATGAACCTTGGTGGGAACAATAGATACTTTAATGTACTTCCTCTGTTACGAAGCATGAATAGCATGAAGAGCTTATGCAAACTCGTAACGGGCTGGAATTGGTAGTTTGTGCCTACATGGCGGTTGCCGTCATCTTTGTATCGTGCGAGCACTTTCAAAAAGCAATAGCGAGTCGAACACGAATAGAGAATGCGGTCTCATTGCATTGAACGACCGCGACCACCTAGTCGTGAGCGAACATCCAGGAGCGAGCCCTCAGGCACAAAACCAGAACAGACACAAAACCGGCGCATTGTACTATTTTGATACGATTGACATCATAGAACTGGTGAATAACCTCCAGCCGATCATATTTATTATCTCATTAGCTCCGGAATTCTCGTTGGGTTCCAAGGAGTTCAAAGCTACGATCAGACCAAAGTTGTGGCATTCACATCTACATTTTCAAGCTCGTGCATTTGACTGGAATCATGAAGTCTCGGCGATTCTAAGGCCGAATCAAATTGTAATATTCGCAGCTATTCGTGATTCAGAGATGAGCATCCATGATTCAGCTTTCATCAACCTTCTTTTATAAACCAAAGCTTTACGCAGAGACAAGAAGCTTGTTTTGACCTCTGCTTAATCAGCATACCCGGATAACTAATAAATACGGAACAAACTCGCTACCCCCAGAAATATTCATTGGTCTTTCTGTTATGCAAATGAAATTCATCTATATACCCAAACACTTTACTTATTTCCTCCTAGAATGTTCCGGCATTTATTTTCGCTAATATCATCTCGATTAACGATATTGATGTGAACAGATTGAGCGAGAAAAGCGTAGAAAGCATACTGTTTCTAATGTGACAATCGCCTGTGGAGCGCTTCATTGCATTACTTGGCGGTCACAGTCATCTCATCCAAGTCTTGATCTGTGATAAAGCTTGGTGTAGGGTAGTGGGCGCTCTAGAAATCAGTCACTTATCCTATTTAAGACAAACTTTGTAACTTACTAATTGTGAGGCAAGAAATGCCCAGAACCCCGAATCATCTGCTGTCAAAACATGTACCTGACCCGTCTCTCTCAAACGAATGCCTATGCACACATCTGCATTGCACAGCTTGCTATACTCCGATGCCTTCCTCATTAAAGTTGACTTGCGACGGCAATTTCTCTGCCTCTTCGACTTTTTCAAATTAATCGAGAGATTCGACTTCACAGCAACCATTGTGGGCTGTTGCTTTACTCCCCGAGAACAACTGAGATTGGGATACTATGATGGCACAAAAAAAGGGGGATAGGCTACTTGTCTTTAAAATATATGTAACTATAGAGTATTAATATGGGAATCAAGAAAATATGGTCTTTGTGGACTTGTTGAAAATCGTTTGTTGAAAAGTGGCTTTCGTACTTGTTATGTTCCATATTTGGGAGACAAACGGTGATTATTCCAAGTATGTGCGGCAACGGCTTTGCGACTTGTTAAAAAAAAAACACGATGTTCATTTCATTGGGTAAATCACTTCAAAGTTTTACCCCTGTGTTAAAATTATCAACGTTGACTTCTCCGAAATACAGTACAAGTGTAATGATCAAGGTGGTGAACACCGGTTCAAAAGTGAGTCCTCAGAAAAGAATGGGCTGGTGAAAGATCGAGTTCAACGACGACTGAAGTTGTTCCCTCGACCGTTATCTCACGTGCAACTCCTAATAGTTCGGAACCCCCAGACTGTAGTCCCCAAAAATATTTCTACCTTGAATGGTGCCTTGTTTTGCAGGCAGAAATAACTGGGCCCAACTGTGGGTCTCGCCTGTAACATCGTCTAGGCCATTCTACGCGATTCCATGCATCAGTACCGTATCACATACTGTATCACAATAAGTGCATAACTGGTCTATAGACGAGGTACCTGACCCCGGCTGGGACCAGAAGCTACAGTCTCTCTCAGAGAGAAGTGCTCATTAGGGGAATCGGGCGATTGGTTGGGAACTGTCGTCTGCTCACGGTCGCTGTGGGTACACACCTCTAGCCCATCTGACGAGTCAACGAAGTCAGCCCTCAGCATTTGGACTATCTCAAGGCCGGGTGATGTCTAGAACGATTGGACTAGGAGGGTAATAGGACCAGAAGCCAGCTCATATGACGTGTGGCCTTCTATGTTGCACCTGCTCTTCAGTAAGCCGTACTGTGACTAATTCCCTCTCAAGAGGATTCTCCCATAAGGCAAAACATCTTGAAAGACGGCTTTTGGCCCTGATCTTCCAATGTAACCCCGCTCTTGAAACAGTCCCACTGGGACTGTTGTTTTGCTAACCTTTTCTTATCGGACACCTCCAGGATTTTTCATATAGCACTACCGCACATACTGTACAAGATCTGTGTCCTATTCCATCACTAGTTCTAGGAGGTTTCTTTCGGAGCGGCATACGTCTTAGCTATAATACGCTCTTGTTCCAAGCAACATAGGTCTGCGCATGTACTAAAGAGAGTATCTCATTATCGCCTCGGCTCTCTCTGATCCCCAACGGAAGAAGTGGATTTCTGAGGTTCTTCACTTCTGCCAGGGTGTATTCATTATTCTTGTTGACTGCAAAAAGGATCTGCGCTATGATCCGGGGACTATTGAGGAGCTGCGCAAGACCTCTCAAAGTCCTGTCACCGCCGAACAAGGTGAGGAGGTCAGCAAAAATTATCTCGGTGCATAAGTATCTCGAGTGTGATTATCCAAAATTGAAACTGTCTGGAGATTCCAAAGCCATTAAACGGAGTATTGAAGACCTCAGTGGCCCTAAGTCAAGAGAATCATGAATAATGATAGAGGATAGTAGTCCCAAGCAATCAGTTCTAGGAATATGTACATAGAGCCCAGTTCTTAGGACCAAGAGTTAGTGTCAGGGTCGTGGGACCTGCTGGGTCCTGGGACCCTTGACTTCGGATCGTTTCAGCCGCCAGACCGCTTACCTCGAAACCGAGCGGCCTCAAGTGCCTACAAAACACCTGACCACGAACTTATGCAGCTCAAGAATATAGATCATCTCTACAACTCAGGAGAAGTCTCTTTCTTCAATAGATCGCTTATAAGATCTTAGCTGGGATTTCTTATACAGTATTTCCGGAATTCGGTGTCACCCCCAGCACTCTCTCTTTGTTTCTGGAACCCTAATGCCAAGAAACGCTAAACAACTTATGGAAGGGACGAGTTGAGCCTCATTGGTTTTGAAAGGGTTTGGAGATGTACCGTAAATTACCGGACTATCATAATAGCGGAAAACATGTTTATTACCTGTAAGATGGGGCTGCAACCTGAGTGCCCACGCCCACTTTTCCAATTCTCACCTGGGTTTCTTGGTTGGCACTTCCACTAGCGGCAACAAACCATGGCTCCCAACCTAACTGTGTCAACTCTCTTGTTGATTCATAATATGATTCCCAGGAATGGCTAACTAACTCGCAGATGGCGAAAGCTACAGGCTGCAGCAAAGGCGCTATTACAAAGATCGGTACCCAGCAAACGATCTCAAGACATCAACTAAGCCATTTTGTCTGAGCCCGAGATCCACCCAAATGTAACTCGACCCTAATGACTTCGTCCATATCTTCCGTGTTCCGATCTTGGAAGCTACAGTTTCCCGACCATAGTGCTATGCACTAAACATTCACCTCGTTATGCAACCTCAAGATCTTACCAGAACGTAAGTTGAATATCATGAGACTCTTACAATCCCCTACTCTCACTAACAGCAATTTATGTTAGATCTGAACCACCGGTATTGAGTATATCGCTCGGGACCGAGAATGGCTCTAGAGAATTGAGAAGGACAAACGACTATATCCACAGAGACATTCGATACAACGTGACATATCATAGGGTCGGGGCTACCGGTTCTATCGCTACAGACCCCATCACATTCTGTTCCTGCATCTTCCGCGATCAGATTAATTATGAACTAGTTCGACGCGATCCCAAGCGAAGCGAGCAATGGATACCTTGCAGCTATGGAACCTATTGTCAACACGGAGTTGTGAACTCTTCTGTCTCTGAGATATCTGTTGCCCAAAACGAGTACTTTGTATGTCTTCATCCGGGTGAAGTCTGGGAAGGGTCATTCATTTTAGATGATGAGGTCTGGGAGTTTCCCGACCATGTCGAAGCTGGCGACAGCTTTCGATTTTCATTCAAGGGTGCGACGATTGACTGGTGGAATTGGGGCACTAAAGATGGCGCACATGCCAAGACTCTTGTGACCATAAGCGAAGATGGTACAAGTCGGGTCTCCGATAATGATGGTAGACCTCTTATTTTTGTCTCTTCTTCCAACGAGATCGAGCTGTATCTCACGGACTAGATGCTGAACACCAGATTCGAGAATCTAGGTGTCGGCTTTTAATGTACGAATTTTATAAACAATGGTAAAATGATAAGCGTAGAAATCAATATTGGTAGACTCTAGGCAGTATTTAGCAAGGGATCCCTCTCCCCCGACAGAAAATCTTCTCTGCCGATACTGCGCCTCCAGGTGACATAGCAAAGAATCGCCTGGCCAATCGCAAACACAAAATGGTCTACAGCTGGCCATCCGATCTGCTTGTACCATTCAATAAGGGGTGAATCAAAGAATGCAGGAATTCTGTCCGAGGGCCATGAAACCCGTAAAAGCCACGATATGATGAGAAGAGCGAAAACAATAGCTTGAGTGGCAAGTGTACGAAAATTCAAACATGGCGATTCCTCTTGTAAACTCCGACGAATGTGGGTGATGAAAGATATGAGAATCGCCAATGTCACAACGGGATTCACGAAGGTTATATGGGGAATGATAAACCAGGCTAAAATGAGTTCCCGGTCTGAGCCTGTACTGTATCGTGAGGATCACTGGTGATGATATCGATAAAATCTGGTATCACACTGATGAAGTAGTTTAGCGTTTCTTGGCATTTAGGGTTCGGGGAACAATGGAAGAGTATAGGTGGTGACACCAATTTCCGGAAATACTGTACAAGCTATGTACAGTATGTCTAAAGATAGTATACAAGATATCTCTCTGGGCTGAATGAACCAGCAATTTAGGATTCCCAACTAGAGGAGTATGTATTAGCAGCCAACCTTGGACCATCCTTCCAACCAGACTTTTATCACATGAGGAACACTATACATGGCACTAGGGCCATGTAGACTTATCGTGCAAGTCAAAGCGGCCCACAGAGCCAGTAGAACAAGAATGACTAGAAGTTGCCATCAAGGCTGTCCCAGAGAGCTAGAAATAAAAATTACTGCCGTGGGAGACCAAGACCGAGATCGAAAGAATACGAGTCCAAGCCGCCAATTGACCGTTGAGCAGCCCAGCTGGCCGACAGTCCTGGGATTGTCGGCCAGCTGGGCTGCTTGACCGTCAACTGGCGGCTTGCCTGGCTTACAAATTGCACGAGAGAATGTGTCAACAGCAACAGGCTCTAGTGGGCTGCCTGGCCTTGGGCAAGAAGAAAAGGCGAGGGAAATAGTTGAAGAATGTTAACCACGACATTCGTTGATTCACAATTGAAAGCATTCTTTACTACTTCGATCAGATTACACGTAAATGAACTGGACCTTGAGGAAAAGGCGCAGCCTCATTGCGAGTTCAACAAACGTGATGAAGAACGGTGATGTTGAAGTGTCTGAAATTTCCAATATGTGGCCGCAGAAAGTGGTGAAAATGTGCAATTTCCAACAGCGTTCTGTGGAAAAGGAAGATCGATTTTGATTGGCTCAATAAAAAGTTCTGTTCAGCCTGGGGTAGAGGCCCGTGCGTTTCCTAATAGTTTCGGGGCCCCAGCTCTCTGGACTGAAATTATTTCAACCTTCTTGTACATAAGAAGAGTGTGTGTTTGTCTCCGTTCAACCCTGGGCTCTCGGGCGAGACCGGAGTTTGATGAGTAGCTTGCCGTTGGGATTTGGAGCCATAATAGAGGCTCTCCTAAATGAACTAGGTGTATGTAGCAATCTAGATACAATGTCTACTGTCATCTCAGCATGGGTCAAAGCCCAGAATACAGTCTGGCCTTACAACTGATGTGTGCACCTATGACCACACTGACTGCATTCTGCCGTAGACCCTTACACTATAATCGTGGGCCATGGTTTGCAATAAACTCGCGGAGAAGGAAAAGACCGAAGCGGATCATCCCGTCCCAAGCTGATTAACTTCCAATCTGGGCTTAGTGGTACTCTGGACGCTGCTAAGAGTTCTCAGTAACTTCGTGCACGGTCGATTCGGCACTAGAGCTGGATGCTGCGGGTTTCCGACGAGTAGCGTCTTAAACTGTAGCCATTCAAGGTCATCGGGAGGTACTCCCAATGAGTCGAGTTACACACGCTGTTGTCGAGACTTACGAATGGTTTTGGTAATAGGCTACAAAGAATTGCACGGTTAGTACCGAAGATGACCAATAGAATCAGATGATTGGGAGGGGAAGTTTCTCTGGGAAAAATGATCAAGCAGCAGAATATTATCCAGCGTCAACATTATGATGTGAAAATTTTGTGTGTCGCTTAATTTTACGAGGGCCAAATATTTACAAGGGATATAAGTTTTGGGTGTAGAATAATTTTAGACTCAAATTTTTATTAAGCGTCATAATTAGCAAGGCCAAATTTTTACCTCACAGAAAATTCAGATGGACATAAGATTTAAATCATCAAATATTTCAGGCCCAAAAAATTAAACCAATCAAAATATCATAGCGGTCATCTATTCAAATTAGCTCTCGCTCGTTGACGTCTTGGTTGATCGTCAGCGTTTCGCAGAGACAAAAGGCGCAAATCAAAGGCACATTCCATCAAATGCTGCGTTTTTCTCACACTTTGCATTTTCCACAATAAAGATGGGTTCCTGGGGCCCTACTTTCTAGATTATGCCACAGTCCTCGTATTAGGTGAATATACTCATGATGTAGATACTTTTTTGTGGCTAAGAGAACTTTATTTTGGCAAAAATCCGGGGGATCATCTCCATCACGGGCTGATGCTAGAAGCGCGGCACACCATTGGCTGGTTGTTTGTACCTTTTATGAGCTATCTTTCCCCACAGCTGCCCCTGGTCTCCGGAAAAAGAGTATTCCCGATACTCAAGCGAAATTCGCATGGGGAAAGAGATGACTAACTAGTAAAGAAAAGGGTTTAGCGTTAATCTTTACTCTGCTCAGAGTCTCCATGGGTCAGCCCTGTCCCAAATTATTTCTCTACAGAGTAACCCCGCAAATTGGGAGCGAACAGTTTATGGTGGACACCGTTTTCGCCGGTTCCCCTGCACCTTTCAGACCGACCTAGGTGCTAGTCCACCCAAATGACCACATAATGCGACCGCCGTTCCAAAATCGCACGCAGGCGAGAGTGCCAACAGGCTTGATCAATCTAAAAGCATATTTGTTGACTAAGATGGCGATGTGAGGCTTCGCAGTTCTGCCTTCTCAATCTTTCCATCTCATTCTACTGGCCACGACCTAGACCAAGATTTCCCAATCGAGATTAGTGCCACCGATGCAATCGAAAACAGCGGCAGCCGGGCTTCTCTCCCCTTCTCTTTCTCATGGCTGGAAGTACCCACAGCAAAGTACACCATGGAGGAAATCTTTCAGTCGTTAACGAGGAAGAAAATACAGGAGCTGTTGGTTTACTGCGGTATTGGTGACTGTAGCGATGAGCCTATCAAGCAACATATCCTTGGAATTTCTGACTTCGGTAAGCCCCAGACTGCCCTTCCTGCAACGATCTCCGCTGACATGCATAGTCCGCGAAAAGCGGCTGCAGGTAGGAATGACAGAACCACCACCGATTCCCACTCCTAGAGCTAGTCCGAATCCTGATGCGGAACGCGGGTCTTACCGATTTTTCCCAACGCATGATAAGCGAGGAAGACTGGACTATTCTGGCCTAGATACGCCTTCTCCTAGGAAGAAGAAAAAGAGCAAAAGCAAGGCGAAAGACGATGCTATTCTCAAAGACTTGTCGCAAGGGGCGAATGATGTCGTGTCGTCCTCCGGGGACAACCCTGGAGACAAAACAAAAGATTCACCATCATCGAAAGAGAACACAACGATGAATCCACCTCGAGCTGGGACACCCTCGACAGAAGTAAGCGCGCCTCGCTATGAAGAAGCCCATCAGATTATTCTCGAAAACATACTTGTCAACTGTGTAAAGCTCAACGATCCCCTTGGGAGATACGGACATCGTTCAAAGCAGGCAAATATTACAACGAAGGTTGGGGAGATCCAGAGCTTTGTGGATGACATAGTTAAGCTGCAATACCCCGATGCAGTCCAACTGATTAAGCAGGCGAATGCATTATCCACAAGTCAAGGTATTCAGTCTCGATTAAACGAAACAGTGTATTGGGAGATTATCAAGAAAGGCGCGGATCTCCTTGACCCAAAAGATTTGCCGACCTCCAGAGGCCCTCTCGATGAATTTACTATGGCTGAGAAGGTCGCCACTGAACGATTTATGAGGGAGGCGGGCTACGGGCTTAGCCTCGCTAATCAACGGCAGTGCCGTCTTTTCTGGAAAAGATTGTTTCAGATGCGTAACGCGGGTGCTGACAAGATTCTCCTGTACCGCACAAAAGAATTTGACCGCTTCTGTAAGAGCTATTCCTCTGAAGCTGGGGCTGATTTGGTAGAGATGGTCCGACTATGGGAAGAAAAGTATGGCGTCCATATAAGACAACTGGAAGAACGGGTGGCCGAAGAGAGCAAGGGCGATATGACGGGAAGACTATGGCTGAGCCAGCCCTTTGTAGCGGAGAGGCTCAACGATCCAGCGATTGAATGGAACAGTGCTATCAACCGGTGGTCTTCCACCGTAGAAGAGACAGTTTTTCAATCGAGCGGATCGTACGAGCCATCAGCTACACCCCTGGGTGGGTTTTTTGACCTACAGCCACAGGCAGCAACAACGCGGAACAAATCTATTTTTGTCACCATGCAACCCAAAGATGATGTTTTTCTCATGGTTTGCCCTATCATTGCCGCTCAGGAAGGAGACATTCTTGGGGTATATGCTGGGGATATTCATTATTCCGCTGATTGCAATTTCGCCTATGGAATCCCTGGTCCTAAAGAAAATCTTTGGCTGGATTACTCTAATGTGACGGGGGTACTCAATTTTATGAAGGTATCGGCTCCTGGAGGCGACTCCAACGTTCGTCTTCAGTGGGAGCTCATTGATGAACGCAAAGAAGCCAACGCTTGTCTCAAGTGGAGAGTCACAGCGGTTGCTCTTCGAGAGATCCAACCATTTGAAGAACTTATTCGCGTTGCTCCTCGAAAAGAACAATATCTTCTGCACCGGTCGGTGGGTGGCGCAAAGCGAGGATATACAAAATATCGTCAAGTTTCATGATGTCGATTGACTCTAATTGCACATTAAATAGAATGATCCCAATGGTAATAAACTTCTGTTATGCGAGACGACTTCTTGCTATTGTTTTCCGGTTGGGCATAGTGCTTTTCTTTCTCAAAATTATGAGACACGCAAATTACTTTTAGGTATGCTTATGGAATGTGTCATATCTTATTTGCTGACGTTTGAGCTTGGCTGCGTCGACCAAACTGCTGGGATCATTCAATCCAACAACACTAGTCAGGAATGCAGGATGTATTGAGAGGTCACTGGGGATCATTGAACTTTAAAAGTTTGCCGTAAAGCTTACTCGCCATCAGTTGAGGACGCAAGGGTTGGATCACCCCTATCTTTGAGCTTAACTTCATTGTTTCGCACAATATTTCTCTCGGTGGTCATATTTGCTCCTCCCAGAATGATCGCGGGCAACGAAATACTGGCTGCTGGGGCCTTTCCTCACTATGCAATTATCTACATCGACATGGACGGCCACATCCATCAGGATGTGTCTCCGTCGATCGCTGGCTTTGAAAAATCGAATTTCACTCCTAAGACCACCACGGCATTTACAGACGCCATTAAGCCGCATCTACAGCGACCTTCGCCTTCATCAAATTTACGTCTTGGAGCAAGTCTCCAGATTCTCATGGCCACCAAAAATTCCATGATGTTTCGACCCTCAGTTACACCTCAACCGACGAGATAGGCGGCTGAATTTTTGCTCAGGAACGATCAGGAAATGACGAGCACGTCCTCATGTCAATTCCATTAACTGCGAAGCAGTTTAGGACGTTAGCAGTTCCCAATTGCCAAGCTCAGAGCAATCTGGTGCCTAGCGATGGACCTCGGCCAAGCAATAGAGGTATTTACTTGCAAAGTGCTCTGGTCCTCCTCCTGCGACGTCTGCCTTGGGTGTTTGGCATGCACAAATGGATCCACCAGATTGAGGAGATGAGGCAAGCCATTTTCGTGGGGTTCTTCGGGCCCATTGGCGTCTCTGCCGTTTTCTACCTTTTCCTGTGCTTGGAGTTTATCGAGAAACATTTGAGCGACGAGAACGGTGTTCCTCGAAGCGACGTCGAGGACCTCGGGGAAACAATTCGTGTCATTGTCTGGTTCCTCGTAGTCTATAGCACTGTAAGTCTCCCTATCCTTGCTTCTTCATTATCGACTTACTCTAATGATGGACAAGGTCGTGCATGGCCTTAGCATCCCGCTCGGGAAGTTGGGGTACCTAGCACCTCGCACCTTTAGCCGAGTATTGAGCGAGATCCTGAGCGATGAGCCGCGCGCGGTAGAGGCTCGGCGCAGGATCCCAGTGCTGGGAAAGTATCTTGTCGGACAGCCTAACGTCGTCCGGTCTAAACGAGTCTAGCGCAGTACCGTCATATCCCGCCCCTTGGACCCTCATCACCCCCATTCGGAGGCAAGAACGTCGGGCGATCCATTGCAGGTAGGGCTCCGAAAGGAATATGATTATTCGTGAATATTCATGAATATTTGCGAATATGAATAAAATGAATTGAATAATATGAATATGAATAAGGGACTTATTCATATTCGCACTATTCATGAATAAATGAATAATTCATATTTATTCATATAATAAAATACGATACATAACCATTCATTTCATTACTTCCCAATACATCTATCAAGCTCATATACTCTGATCCAGACAAGTTACATACGAGACTTGGGCACTTCATGAATGGATTTACATGCATGTACCGCCCTCACATTCTGTCTGGTACTGCCCTCTCAAGAGCATCAACCATCGCATAGTCTCCGCGTTCAGACAGTGTCTTCGAAGACCCAAGACATCTCTAGCGCTGCTGAACTCGCGTTCAATCCCGACCTCTGCCGAAGGGATGGGGAGATAGTCGCGAGCAGCTTTTGCCATGAGTGGAAAATTGAACGCGTTAGCCTTCCACCATTTTAGGACCCATTCTGTGTCTGCATCGCCGATCATATGGTGGGACCAGTTGACCGGCGGGGAATCCAAATACTTATCAATATCCGACAAAGAGGCCTCTTTGGATGGCTGAACTTTGCGCAGAGTCCTCCACATTGTTTCTGACATCCCTGGTGGACGTGGTAGGCCAACTTCTCGGGAAACCACTGGCTCTGGGGGATACTCTTTTTTTAAGAAATCCCGCACCTGAGAAACGATAAACCCAGAATCCTGTTCGCTCATCTGAGACACAATCAAAGACGACTTGATGCGTGGATCCAGAACAGAAGCCACATAGTAAAGAAGGTTGTCGTCCATTTTTCTAGCAAACTTGTTCATCTTTCGAATCCCTCCTTCCACCGCATCTCGAATTTCAACACTCACATCTTCAAAATCCCCCTCCGCATTTCGAACGTCATTCAACAAGTCGTCCAAGCTCCAGTAAATCGGTAGGCTTTCCACAATTGTTGGGCAAGTCTTTGAGACGGAGTTTGTATGATCCCAGAACGGCTTGAGAATCTTAGCTACTTGCTGAAGAGTCGACCATTCGTCACCGGTAAGCTGAAGAGCCTGAACTTCTGGATGTATCCGAACAAATTGTCCGAGCTGAGTTTGCAGCCGAAGTGCATCCTGAATCATGATATACGTCGAATTCCATCGGGTGTCAACATCATAACTGACTTGTTTGCCAGGTGACACTTCTTTCCAATCTTGGCGGCGCTGTGGGCTACGGGCGATCCAGAGCGTCAGGAGCCGGACTTTCATAATAGCTCCCTTTGTGCTGTGAAAGGAGTTGAATGCTGCACTAGAATGGATAGCCATGTCATCCAGTATCGCCTTTGCTTCTCGAGCCGAACCAGCCCTTAAAGAAGCTAACACATCTCTACAAATCAGATTGAGGATATGGGCGAGGCAGGGAATGAAGCTCTGTCGTCCACGAAACCGCATGAGAGGCCTAATGCGAAAGCGGTCATCGTCATTATCATACTTCTTGAGGAGCTGATCGTGCAGGCTATCGCATAGCGTCCCATTATTGCCTGCATTGTCCCCTGTGATGGTCAGGAGCTTTGGCGCGATGTCCAGTTCGTCAAGCATGTTCAACACAACGTCCGCTAGGTTCTCTCCAGAATATGGTCCATTGATTTCGGTGAACTCGAGAAGTTGTTCTCGCTTGTCAAACTCGGGAGAGATCCAATGACCAATGATGCCCATGATCGGGATCTGATTTTCCGACGTCCAAACGTCAAGGGACAAAGCCAGTGTCCGGCTACTCCTCGCAAGCTCCTCTTTTATGGAGGCCCTATTTGAATGGAATTCTTTCTCGACTCGGTTGAAGATAGTATCAGCAGACTTGATGGGCAACGTGGCCCCAGTTGCTTCAATGAGTGCCCTGAAAGCCGGATGCTCTACCACCGTAAAAGGCTGTCTTGTTTGAATGATCCACCGAACTAGCATTTCTTCAACACCAGCCTTCTTTCTTGGGGACTCCAAGAACCGGTTGAGGCTTCCTTCAACTGAGGGCAAGAAGATAGAGTCGGCCCCAGATTTGATACGATGCTTGGTCTGAAGATGCACCAACAAATTCGAAGTGGAACCATAGCGCGCTGAATCTCTGGAGGACCAGTTGCAATGTTTACAAATCAGCAGTCGGTCTTTCTTCGGTGGGCCACCCTGCCGACACCAAGTGTTATCCAGATCTGTGGTCCAAAAGTGCTCAATAGTCCAACTAGAATATGACTTGGGCTTTCGTCTTTTATGCGGGTGCGGACTACTTGTATCGCTTCTACTCTCTGAAGAGGTGGGATCAAGCGGGGAAGGCGAGGAGCTAAGCAAAGAGTAAGACCGCTTCGATTGAGGTGTGTTTTCCAGGTCCCTAGACGGAGAGGACTCGGGAGAGTAAGGGCGTCCTGGTTCACCGATAAATTCCTCAGATTGCTGTGAAGGCGAAGAAACCAGGCCATTGTGTAGAGCATTATAGTCCCGACGTGGAAGACCGCGCGTCCTCCGCATGGACAGTTCGGGTGTAGATGCCATGCTACTATTTCCTGGTATCAGTATATCAAAGCGGTACAGACGGTGGTGTATAACATACCTTGAGCTATCTGGGCTGAGGTAGGAAACTGATAGGGGGCTTGTGGATAGGAAGATTGTCAACATGTCCATTCACGTTGGGGCTTTATATGCTCTTCTTGACGTGGAAAATTGATAGGTCTCTTTTGTCTTCTCTGCAACGCGATATTGATGATTTTGAACGTAAACAAAATGCAGCCAGGGCCATCTAGGTCTCTGGATCTTGAGCCAAACGCGTTTTCACGTGCCATTTCTCAGGGCTAGTATATGGACGGAGTTTGGAATGGATCGAGCTTGAATCAGGCGAGTGAGCAGATATATTCAATTCGTTGCCCAAGTTGATTCGCAATTGAGATTTTATATATATATAATGCTCATGGATCTTCGTGGTCGAAGTCAGATCTCTATGGATAGGCACCTACGAATGGGTATCATATCTCCAAAAAGGTCAAATACGGCACATCATACTGGTCAAAAACTGTATTAACAGGTTAAACCTTCCAGCATACGTTCGCAATGGGAGATTCACAGTCCAGCGTTGCTAATGGAGCCATGGCATTGTGGAATCGACCTCTCAGCGCATTTCGGTAATACGATAACCGCTGTACCGGACAAAGTATTAATGCGAAGAAATTTCACGATATGAATAATATGAATGCGAATATGAATAAGGCGTTTATTCGCGCGAATAAAAAATTCATATATTCATATTCGCAGAGTGCGAATATGAATATGCCGTATATTCGCATTCCTTTATTCCTTTCGGAGCCCTAATTGCAGGCAGCCGCCACATCCAGTGCCGCGAGCCAAATCGAGGTGGAGTCGGGGAGGAGAACTCCGATTCCGATTCGACGCGAGCGGGAGGTTCGGTTTCCTGACGAGATGCAGGCCAGCCGCGAAGACTGAGCATTCTTGTAAACCACGAACGAAAGCGCAGCGGGTTCGCCGGTAGGGTACGGATAATCTTTGGTGACGTTTTGCTTCTTCGACCGTTTCCAGTCACGTGATTTACGTGTTTTCCTCGTCTTTACTGTCTGGAGCTGTAGTTTCGGTGAGAATGCGTTCATTGGGCGTCATTGGCAATTGTGCGTTGAAAATACAGACCAAGGATTTGACATCTTCGTTGACTGCTGTGTCGAGAAGGTCGGAGCAAGGGGACGAGTACAGGAGGTCATTTCTTAAACGCAGGTCTATCTATATACTGAAAAGTTATAGTAGGAAAATTCACACATGTGATCAAGAAGGTAGTCTGGGGCTTGCCCCTCTATTGTATGGAAATAATGGACTTATATACGTAAGTAGGGAGGACAGCCTTGCATACTGGGCAGCATGACCGGCGCCAAAGTAGCCATTTGTCCACGCACTCAACATGGAAAGCATGAGCACAGGGAAGACCGC
Source organism: Penicillium sumatraense (assembly GCA_020086695.1). NCBI lineage: Eukaryota > Fungi > Ascomycota > Eurotiomycetes > Eurotiales > Aspergillaceae > Penicillium > Penicillium sumatraense. Next base: position 28,250 of record JAGIKU010002220.1, on the reverse strand, counting down.
GCACTTGAACTCCATCTTCGATAATACTCAAGCATATAGCGCAGACATAGTTCGAAAACATGACATCTGAGGCCGACTGAGTTATCTTTTGCTGCGCAGCTGGAGGATAATTTTTATTGCCATCAGGCAGCTGGGACGACTTGAGGCGCGATTCCTTTTTTGGAGATTCGTTGGGAACTGACATTCGGGTTTCAGCAAAAGCACTCTTCAGTGGCGAAAAATACACCGGATCTTCAGCTGGAGAGATCGGATCGAGAGTAGAAATATCGAAAGTGGAGACGGTGGTCAGGATATCCTGAGTCGTAGGTTCGATTGAGTTCACTCTTTTCCAATCATTAGCGAAGGCCCATACAGAATGGTTTTATGGTGAGACAGTGCCTTGCACGTAGTTGTTGAACCTTCCATGTTTTGAAGTCCGTTATTGGTAGGCATGTGTTGAGATCATTCTCGGTCGGCAGCGACTGAGGCTGCTTTTGAACCTCACTTGTCTGCAGCTGAATGAACCTGGATATTGGCAACACGGGATGATCTCGTGTAGACGATCCTGATTGTCCTCTATGGCGAAAAAACCATTGAGCAAAGCCCGCGATACTATTAATGCAGAAGAACGTGTTTAGTGAGGCGGACTTGTAGATCGTTTTGGCAAATTCTTACCATAACCCCCCGACCAACACAACACAAATGACAGCTATGACGGCAGAAGAAGGAGTGGGACCATTTGAAGCATCAGGCATCTCCTGTTCTCAATTCTGGAAAAAGAAATGAGAGTCGAGCTCGTGTTTCCAGGGAAATAGAAAAAGGTAATATATCATTCACTCCTGTAGTAATATACAGTATGCGGGATTTCCTAGGCCATAATGAACATCAGAGCGAGAAGTTCGTGCTTGGCATCGCCGGATCAAGCCTAACCTCAGACAATCAAGCTGCACAAAAATTAACATAAAAAAAACTCAAGCGCAAGCGGGCTGTGCTGATACATATCAGTGAAAAAATCACTTCTTCAACCGGAGAAACCTCATGGAGTGCGTGTGTATATTTCCAGTAAAGGGGCTGTGCGACAAGCCATTTGCCCAATACTCTTTCGCACAGTAACAGCGCGATGACCACAATGCATAGTCTTGGAAGCTTGTCTGGAGCGCGGATGCCGCCTAGGCTTAGGTTTCGCTGTACAAATTCAAAGTGAGCGCGAGGCTGTGAAAGGATGGCTAGAGCGTAGTTGCCAGGTGGCACTGACAGATTTGATGACCCTCAAGCCGCAAGCAGTGGCGTTCAACCCGCGACGTGATTTGCCCGATCAAGTCGCTCACACAAAGTTTTATGGTCTCGCTAGATGTTATATGCGGCAATTATTTCAACATCCAGATAAGCCTGAGCTATATATTGATATTCGCATGACCCCTCGGATACTTCCCCCTTGACAGAAGTTCCCGATCTTTGTGCCATGTGGAAGCCACCGATAAATTTTCTCTCCCTGCATTGTACGTGCATATTCTGTATGGCATTCCTCGCGCTAACGGCTTCTGGTAGACGCGTGGATTATCACCCTGAGCATTTTGAGCCTGGTTATCATCTACCCTTATGGCAACCTCAAGGCTATTGATGCTTATTTTTTCGGCGCCAGCGCGTCAACGGAGTCAGGTCTGAATACGTGAGTGCTCACCTTTGCTTTCCCCCAGTCTTCCTAGTCTGCTAAGCAGCACCGTGTTAAGGGTCGACGTCAAAGAGTTGAAGACCTACCAACAAGTTTACATCTACCTCATTCCGATTCTGGGAAATCTGGGCTTCATCAACATAATTGTCGTCATCTTTCGGGTCAGATGGTTTGAAAAGCATCTTCAAGCGATCGGTGAGGAGCGACTACACTCCAGTTCCCTTATCGATGGCTAACTTGCCAAACGCAGCACCGCACTTGTTGAAGCCGGAGGCCCTTCCAAGCCAGGATCCAGAGGCTCAACCTAAACACATACAGGATCTTGGTAGCTTTATTCACGAGACTCCGACCCATGGATCTACAAACCAGGCGATGGACAATGTAGCCGAGGCCAACGATCCTGCTTGGGCTGGAAAATTGTCGTCGAGGTTGGTTGCAACCCCACAAAACGAATAACAAAGCGGAATAACATCGCAAGATAGATACTGACACATAATCAGAGTTTCTCAGGAATCGGGGCCTTCTACAGCTGATGATACTCTGGACTTAAGCCTAACTGCGGGAAAGCAATCTATTCGATTCGCGGAGCCTGATCGGCCAGCTGCCGGCAATGACAACGCTCTGTATATCCCACCACCTTGGAGACGGGATAAAGGTACACTTAATCATCTCCTGGCCTTTTTTTTTTTTTTTTTTTTTTTTCCTTTTTTTTTCTCGCTTTCTAAGGAACGTTTTCAGGTGCCTCTTTCTCCGAAATCAATGAAAGCATTGACGATGATGAAGGTGGGTCCTCCGCTTGTGGCAGATATACCTGAGTTCGAGATAGTCACTGAACAGTCCAATAAAGGGAAACCCGAGAATGCCCTACGCCATCGCCAATCTACCCGAAGTCTGCATTCACGTACTCACACCCTCGAACGGGTGGTCACCTCCGTATTTGTTCTAGGAAACTTTCCTGGCCAAGAAGGAAAGGGCAACCTTGCGACACAGAACAACATGAAGCAGCTTCATCTACCGAAAATCTCCTCTCATGCTACGATCGGCCGGAACTCTCAGTTCTACAATCTCTCCAATGAAGACCGGGAAAGATTAGGGGGCATTGAATATCGAAGCTTGAAGCTTTTGCTAAAGATTGTCACCGGATATTTCTTTGGTTTGCACCTGTTCGGTGCGATCTCACTTGTGGGGTGGATTCTACATGCCGATCCGAAATATCGTGACTATCTTGCTGAATGTGGTCAGGGCAGTGTTTGGTGGTAGGTAGACCTCGTCTTCGTGTTGGTAACAGAACAGCTTATTCCCTTATTTTGACAGGGGTTTCTACTCTTCTCAAACTATGATCGACAACCTTGGGTTTACCTTGACCCCAGACTCGATGATCTCTTTCCAAGATGCGACCTTTCCAATGCTCCTCATGAGTTTTCTTGCATTTGCCGGTAATACCTGCTACCCATGCTTACTCCGAATGATCATCTGGATTATGTACAAGATTTGCCCTCAGAAATCATCACTCAAAGACCCACTTGGCTTTTTACTCAATCACCCTCGACGATGCTACACCCTACTGTTTCCAAGCAAACCAACATGGGTACTCTTTGGAATCCTGTTCGTTATGAATTCGGTTGATGTACTTCTCATCATCGTGCTAGACTTGAACAACCCGGCTGTGAATAATCTGGCACCCGGCCCGCGAGTCCTTGCTGCTATTTTCCAAGCCGCATCAGCGCGCCATACGGGAACATCGACTTTTAACTTAGCTGATGTTAGCCCGGCCGTGCAGTTTAGCTTAGTCGTCATGATGTATATTGCCATTTTTCCGATCGCAATTAGCATCAGAGCTTCCAATGTCTATGAGGAAAAAACGTTGGGTATTTATGGCTCTGAGAAAGGCATGGACGAAAGTGATGGTCGGTCGTACATCCTCAATCACATCCAGAACCAATTGAGCTTTGATTTGTGGTACATCTTCCTCGGATGCTTTTGTATCTGCATCGCTGAAGCTGGCAAGATTGCGGATACATCCATTCCAGTGAGTGGGAAGTGACCAATTTAGTGATAACAAAATTAACAACTCTAGGCCTTCTCCGTGTTCTCCGTCTTATTCGAAGTCGTTTCAGCATAGTGAGTATCACACTCAAGCTACGACTTTCAAGGCCTAGCTAACTCTTCTCTAGTGGCAACGTGGGTCTCAGTCTAGGCTACCCGACCGTCTCAACATCTCTTTCTGGGGAGTTCACAGTCTTCAGCAAGCTCGTTATTTGTGTGATGATGCTCAGAGGTCGTCATCGTGGATTGCCTTATAAGCTTGATCGTGCTATTGTTCTTCCAGGCGAGCGCTCAGAAGCTGAGAGGAATAGGGATGAAGTTTAAGCGTCGCTGAGCGAGCGATGACTAAAACTTTTTCTAAATTCCGTGTAATTATAAAAATGGATTGATTTTTCCATCACCTGATTGGGCAGCTTGTGATACGTGGGGTTTAAATATTCTTCTTCTATTAAACCCTTTAAGCAAAGTAATGTTATGTGCGATGACCGAATGGCTCAATAAATTGGAAAAAAAACCCGCATGTATATCACGGCTTCCAAGGGAAGCAATTGACCGCGGGGCCTCAAGAATGCTAATTTTTGGCCGGTAGGTCGATTACTCAACCTCATACCCAAGATACCTCGGTTACTACGACCTCGACTTCTTTAAGTGCTACAGTTTCTTGTACATGCAGATGGCAAAGTAGAACTGGAGCCCAGCAGAAGAAAATTGAGCCATCGTCACCCCATAGCCCGCACAGACAGAAGATAGTACAGACATACATAAACTGGAGCTCTTCAGCAGGCGATATTGACACTGTTCCTCCAGCCCTGTAGAAAATTGACAGTTCTGTAAGCAGGCTTGCTTTGAATCTTGCCTTCTAAGTCAGCTTGCTGTTCTACGATCGTTCAGGAGCCCGTTTGGTCAAGAAAAAGCCCCATTTCACTGTAATACACCCTCAACCTTGGCTTATCACACAAGTGTACCATCAACACATGTTGGCTCGTCGGATGGGCTAGAGATGGGGACGCACAGCGACCGTCGATCGGTGGTGGTCTTGCGCCTACTCCCGTTACAGTATCTTCCCAGCAAATTCTTCCCACCGCTACCCGACAGGATTGACGATGAAGGAACGAGACCACAAAGAGCGCCGATAGAGATGCCGGTCATCACTATGGAGGAGGTGGAGCGACAGTTACTCGCAACGAAGTCATGGAAGGCGCCAGGTGAGGATGGCCTGCCGGCCATCGTGTGGAAGATGACCTGGCCGACGGTCAAACACCGGGTCCTTGATCTCTTCCAGGCGTCACTGGAAGAAGGTACTTTGCCGAAACAGTGGCGACACGCAAAGATCATTCCGCTGAAGAAACCGAACAAGGAAGACTACACCATTGCCAAGGCATGGAGGCCGATCTCACTGCTCGCGACACTAGGCAAGATCCTGGAGTCAGTGGTGGCAGAAAGGATCTCGCACGCAGTGGAGACCCACGGCCTGCTCCCGACCAGCCACTTCGGGGCCCGAAAGCAGCGGTCCGCGGAGCAGGCACTCCTGCTTTTGCAGGAGCAGATTTACACAGCGTGGCGCGGCCGACGGGTGCTGAGTCTGATCAGCTTCGATGTCAAAGGAGCCTACAATGGGGTCTGCAAGGAGCGATTGATCCAGAGGATGAAGGCGCGAGGAATACCAGAAGACCTTCTTCTCTGGGTTGAGGCGTTCTGCTCCGAACGGACAGCGTCCATTCAAGTTAATGGGCAAATCTCCGAGGTCCAGCACCTGCCACAGGCTGGACTGCCTCAGGGTTCGCCCCTGTCTCCAATCCTTTTTCTTTTCTTCAACGCCGACCTCGTACAGAGACAGATCGACAGCCATGGAGGAGCAATCGCGTTCGTAGATGACTTTACCGCGTGGGTGACAGGACCAACTGTGCAGAGTAATCGGGACGGTATCACGACCATCGTCAATGAAGCGCTCGACTGGGAGAAGAGAAGTGGGGCAACTTTTGAAGCGGACAAAACGGCAATTATACATTTCGCACCCAAGGCTCGCAAAGTAGATCAGGAGCCATTCACTATCAAGGGACAGACGGTCGTGCCTAAGAATAAGGTCAAGATCCTCGGGGTCCTGATGGACGCGCGATTGAAGTACAAGGAACACATTGCCAGGGCAGCGTCCAAAGGTCTGGAGGCCGCGATGGAGCTTCGACGACTTCGAGGTCTCTCTCTAGCGACAGCGCGGCGGCTGTTCTCGTCGACAGTTGCTCCAGTGGTGGACTATGCCTCGAACGTCTGGATGCACGCCTTCAAGAATCAAAACATGGGACCGATCAACCGAGTGCAAAGGGTAGGAGCGCAGGCAATCGTGGGCACATTCCTCACAGTGGCGACCAGCGTAGCGGAGGCCGAGGCTCATATCGCCACGGCACGACACCGATTCTGGAGACGAGCCGTGAAGATGTGGGCAGACCTCCACACACTGCCGGAAACCAATCCTCTGCGCAGAAGCACAGATCGAATCAGGAAATTCAGGAGATACCACCGCTCGCCACTGTACCAGGTAGCAGACGCGCTGAAAAACATCGATATGGAATCGCTGGAAACCATCAATCCGTTTACACTGGCACTATGGGAGGCACGCGTGCAGATGGATGATGAGTCCGTTCCAGAGGGGTCAACTGTACCAGGCGGATCAATGCAGATCGCCTTCAGCAGCTCGGCGCGGAATGAACTGGTCGGGTTTGGAGTGGCGATCGAGAAACAACCACCACGCCAGCGGAAAGTGAGACTGAAGACCTTGTCTGTCACGTTGAGTGCGAGAACAGAGCAGAATCCATTTTCTGCGGAGCTCGCGGCAATGGCACACACATTGAAGACACTCGTGGGACTGAAAGATTTTAGGATTACACTGATCACGAGTAACAAAGCGGCAGCTCTCACGCTGGAGAATCTGCGACAGCAGTCGGGTCAGGAATTTGTCTGCTAAATCTACAAGCTGATGACAAAACTGCAGAAACATGGAAACCGGGTCAGCGTCCGGTGGATCCCTACAAGTGAAGACAACAATCTACTTCGTCTGGCGAAAGAACAGGCCCGAGACGCAACACAAGAAGACGCCGTTTTGCAAAAACAGGTCCCCAGAATGAAATCGACAACTCTGAATATCGCGCGGTCTCAAGCCACCCCTAGCAGTGAGCTGCCCGAGAACATAGGGAGACATTCCAGACGAGTGGATACAGCACTTCCAGGAAAGCACACGCGACAGCTGTATGACCGATTATCGTGGAAGGAAGCACGCGTGCTGGCCCAACTCCGCACGGGGATGGCAAGACTCAATGGATATCTCTTTCGAATCAATGCTACCGAGACAGATCAATGTGCATGTGGACAGGCATCTCTTTCGATGTCGGAAGTGGACCGCGCACCGAACGGAAATGCTGCAATGTACCCACACTCGCCGAAGTAACATGTCCTTCTTCTTGGGAGGGAAGTCACCCTCCGATGATCAAAAGTGGAAGCCGAATTTAGAAGCGGTGCGAGCGTCAATACGGTTTGCCATCGCTACGGGCCGACTCGAGGCCACCTAATTTTGCCGACGAAAGCAGATAGAATACCTTACCCCTACTAACCCCAACACCTTGTGAGAGCGGTAGACGCGCTTCAACTGCCGAGGATAGGATGTTGAACACTTGAAGAAACGCCTTCAAGCCAGTCTACTAACCAATACTAACCCACAGGGACCGACTATGAAAATGGAAACTGAAATGTCAAATACGGAAGGAAGTAATGTATGGGCTCCAAGGAGACACGGCGTATACCCAAACATGCATGTACTGGTAGATTAGTGATAGTTGCCCTTTCGGCTCAGCCGCCGGGCGTTAATGAATTGTGTGTGTGTGTGTGTATCTTCCCAGAGTCAGTTGCAACCTCCGGGTCTTGGTTTCAAAACCCCCCATATAGTATTAAAATCTTAAGGGGTAATTATTAACCCTTCTTTAATAGTTTTACCACCACCAAGGTCTTAAAACCTCGAATTTTAGTTTCGAATGTACCAAAGAACGTCCTGGTCAAGTAGCCGAAGCTGCTGCGGCCTTAGTGATGCGACCATATCCAAAATGACACGTAAAGGCTTAATTGTCGTGCATCTGCTTGCCATAAGTCGCGTGATAGACGACCACTGGCTCACTTACACGTCGCAAACTACCCTGCTCTTGCATGCATGAACCGCATCACTATTCCTTCCCCTCATCTGAGGCACAGCTTGCTGATCTCAAAGCTATCGCTACAGAGCCAACCTCTTCGTGAGATGACCATGAATATATAACCACTCTTTTCTGGCAGCAACTTGAGGCCACACGGTTTCTCAACGCTTCGCAATCCCACGATTTAGCAAAAATATTCTTTACGATGCCTCCCATCAAACACTCATCCTTGAAATCAGGAGAGAACGAGGCTCTACCCCTAGCCAACGCTGGTAGCCTTGAAGGATTTATTAAATACCTGGGTATATTGGCCTCAAGCCCTGAATCTCAGTTTGCAGCTTCCGTGCTTGGCGAGATCACTCGACAGCGTGAGCAGATTCAGTCTCAAAATGAAGAGCTGAAGGGAAATAAAATCACCATCAACGGAATGTTCAAAGCCAACCAAGATGAAAAATTAAAACAGCAAGATTCTGTTACGCAAATTGAATCCCTTCGTGCTACTGTTCATGAGAAGGAAATCGAAGTTGCTGAATATTCGAGAAATTTGGGGTCTCTACAACAAGAGATAGTCAATCTAAAAGAAAATTGCTTCTGGGAGGCCGTGAAGGTCTCACAGTCTGTTAAAGACATCACTACTTTACAGAACAATTTGAAAGAAAAAGACAAGACGATAGAACAGATGAAGACAGCGGGATCGAAGTTGATATCAACGTTATCTTCCGAGCAGTAAAAGAGCAAAGAGCTGGAAGCTGCCAATGCCTCGATGAGAACAGAGCTGCAGGCAATCCGGGACCGTATTCAGAAGATGGAAGACTTCACAGTCCAATATCCGGACATTGACGATGACTATGTGTAAGTAGTGTCCGATGGTTACAGTAAAAGAAGTTGTGAACTGACTTCTGTCGCCTTTGACCATAGAACAACGGAGTTTAAAACCCTCTGGGCCTCTGCTACAAACGAACTATCCCCTATCATAGAGCAGGATGTTCCCGAAATATTCTCAGGGTCGGTTTCTGGAAGCCTTCTCTCCCATGCTGATGGAATCCCATGCTGATGGAATAAAAAGGACAAGATCGTATGGGAGTTGCTTAGGAAGGTGTAGACATCGTTTTGCCGCCGAACTTTCCTCTGATTCCCTCAAATTCATCGGCAGCCAAAGCAATACGATTTGCATTGATCCTGGCAATTCTGTTCAGGGAGATCAATCAACGGATATTCCAGCCTACAGTGGCGACCGTTATTGCCTTCCATATCAGGAGATATAGAGATAACTATTTCAAACCCTAATCACATGACGCGCTAAGCCAAATATGGCTACTGCTGTATTTAAAAGGTTGTTCCAGATTTACATGGTGGCAAGGATGAAAAGTATAAAACTGTACAGCCATGTACTGCTACAAATCCAAAAAGTGTCCACTTTTCCATGTCGACCATCTGGGATTGATCGGCATCGTCAGCAAAATAGCTTTGGGTCATCGCGAATATCTCTGGGGAAAGGGTAAGCCTAAACCTGTAAGTGGTTAGCCAGAAATGCCTGATGCCCAATAAAGACCCGAAGCAGCCACATGGCGATAAGCGATAGTGATCACTAAACAAATCTGACTGCCAAGCCTTGCTTATCAATTTGACCTGAGACGGACAGCCAGGACAGCGCCAGACCCTCTGCAGTGAAGCAACTGAGGGAAACTGACAGATTCCCAACGGTCGCTTAGTTTGCTCGGTTTGCATGGAGCCTTCTAATCGTACAAGCCTCTGGCCCTTAATTATTGTACTCATACAGATAGGTACAGCCATTATCGAAACCGACTTGAAACCAGAACATAGTGAGACTTTCTGTCTTGGCCCCACTGCCAAGGCCTTAGCGCAGACCATTCATTTATTGAGCAACCCGCATCAAATTGAAGGGGCACAGTAAACTACGCTTTGTTCATTACACTATCAATTCATGTACATTAATTACACTGTGCGTAGAGGCGCTCTGTAGCCTTCTCTAGACCTATCGCAGATCTGCAGAATCCAGGTATTCATCACGGGACCCATTACTGCCTTGTTTCTACAGGTCTACCAAAGCGTTCAAGCCCCAAAGCCAAGACAACGCTACCTCAGATACTGTATATCGTTTCTGTCTTTTGATTCGTTAAGTAAATGAGTTAGTTTTTATCACTCTCATGTTACCCTTATTCTGTGCGTCATCTACATTGACCCAACGGCCTGCCTAGGAAGCCTGGCAATTTTATCGACTGTCCCTAGACTTTGACTTTTCCGGCGATATCTACATATCTTCGAGAATCTAGATGGCGAATATCCGTTTGCATAAGTAGATCCTATTCGCTTTATTATGTTCTAACGCCGTGTTGCCAGACAATAATCAGCCGTACATGGCTCTGCGCATAGCTAAGCATTATGTTCCTGTCGCAATTTGATCTTGCACACGACTGAGCTTTTAAAACGCGTAATCAAAGAACTGATGGAAGGGTAGTTTAACATTTACCTCGTTTGATATCTTCTATTATTCAAGATCTGAACCAAAATAAATAATTTCATATTGCGATCACTTTTACTTGCATAATTCAGAACATGTTAACAAAATTGAAAACGAAACGAGAAAGCACGTACCATCCTACTGGATCCATAACGTAACGGCATATGGGTTCCGATACAAAAGTAGAAACGAGAACGTCTTGACCCGATTAAAGAACTGAAGCAAGCGGGACGCGCATAAAATAATAGTGGCTCCGACAAGGCTTGTTCGACAATCAGCCCTGAGCGAGAAAATCAGTGACATGGCTTTATTCCTTGTTATAGTCAATGATACGTACCTTGCCAATTTCACACGCAGTGACCTGCAGAGCATGTTTGAGATTCTGAGCACTGAAAATTCAATGATTAGTTTCGGCTATTATGTGTTCGCTTGGTATGCAGTAAATTAGCTTACACACTGCGTGAAACCGCAGGGCGGCTCAAGAGTACCGCTACACAGACACCGAATCCTGGAAATTTCAGGCTGAAATACGCAAGATGAACCAGCTGGGCACTATAATACAACAGATTGTTAGCTAGCCGGCATGTAGAAGAAGTCGGCCACTCTTACAGCATTGTTACAGCCAGCACAATGATTGTTGTTAATATTTTTAGTACAAACTCCATTGCAGCATTTTTGCGCGCCAACCTCATCTAGAGGACACTTTTGTGTAGCAAGATATCAGCCATCCATTTCAAAATAAGGTAAATAATCCAAAGGCAGTGGAATAACTTACACATAGTCCATTACAGGGAAGATTTCCAGTTTGTTCACAGATGCAGTTGCCACCATGGCAATTTGCGTTGGCCGGGCACTACAGGGGATATTATTGATGATTCCATTTCTTTGGGAGTTATATTACCTTTTTTCCGCATAGACCACAATTATTCTTGTCGCTTTCCGTGTCAACACAAGCGCCATGGCATAGCTCTTGGGATGAAGACCCCTTAAGAGGACCGCAGATATAGCAGGGACCTTGCCCACGTGTTGCAGGCAGTATACAGTTGATTGCTGGATTCGGATAGTTATTTCGGCACCAGACGGTGCATTTGGCGAGGTTTATCAAGCTCGTCTGTGGCAAAGCAAGAGTGAAAGGAACTATACATATTATAAATCGAGTTCAGTGTGTAGGAGACAGATGAGTAATTGAATGACTCACCTAGAACTGAAGATATGCAGATTAGTTGTATTCTCATGGTGGTAACTTTGGCCGTTTTAGCAGCGATATCTGGATAGGATTGTATGAAAATGTTTTTTCGAGTTGGCAGTGCAAAGACTAGCGTATTAAATATTTCACATCACTCTCTAAAAGAAAGTCTAGATCCACGACAACAAGAACCATGATGAGTGTAACTGTGGTTCATACCATCTGCCAAGTGCCCATAGGCTGGCTGCGCCTGCCGTTTGTTGTTAACAGCCCAAAGTCCTTGCCAAAGTATTGCCAAGGATTAGAGCGGGGGGTCGTGTGATTTCAGACCATCATTCCACTTGGCTGTTTGCAGCAAATACACTCTACCGCCAAGGAGAAGCTTGCGTAGATCAGCGGAGCCGTGTAGCTAGAAAGTCTAGATTTACATGATGTTTGAACTCAGTAATTATAAAGGCTGCGAGCTTAGAACCATTCAATATGCTTGCGTTGAAGTTGGGATTATCCTTGGTACACCAAGTTAGTTTATTGAGAGAGTCATGGTCTGATGAGGCTGTGAGCGAATGAAGCTCGCAATAGTAACACGAGCCATGGAAATGACGAGCATCTTGGCCTATCACGATTAGCATAAGCTCAGCCTTCTGTATTATGATTGGCAGGTGTAGGACAAAGGCTGCGACGCATACGACAATTGTGAAGATACGGGGACAAGACGGGACAGGCGAGCGACCATGCCTGCAATCCAGATACCAAATTACGTGATTCCATGGAGCATTACGGTGTTATGACGATGCCTTATCGGTTGGTAACCTGTACGTACAATGCTAAGTATACAATGTATATACATAATCGGTAATTTACGCTCAATCCATATTGGGTTAGCATATCATGTGACTAGGGTTCGAAAGAGTTATCTCTGTTTCCGGATATGGAAGGCAATAACGGTCGGCACTGTAGCTATTTCCTGTCAGAGGGCAACAATCTTCGTGGAACCCTCGAGGATATTGCAAGTAGCAATGGCGAGAAGGAAGCGTTTTTCCGTCGCATGCTTCTCTCTATCAACTCAGATGCTGAACGCAAAGCTCTTAACACTGAGATTCGAGCTGTAGTCCAGAAAATGCTCTCTTATGCGGGTGGCCTCTTTTCGGAGTCGCAGCAAGAACTGTTCTGTACTAAGATTAAGAAAATAGTTCAGACTGCCGCCGAAGTTTGGCTTCCAATCCAGCGATCACGACAGAAATTTGCGACCGACTTCGATCAATCTTTTGATCCCGATGATACCGATGGGACCGCTTCCCCTGAGCTGGTGAAAACACAACACCGGCGGCACAGGCACTTCAGGGCCTTTACATTCTCAATATCTTCCCGTGCATTTCCTCGTTGGAAGATGACGGCTATGACCCCTTGACCGAAATAATCCAACTCCGTAGCTCTCAGGCATTGTACCTAGCGGCGCAACAGGAAGTTGCCCAAACGGCAAGCTGTGCCCCCCTCAGGAGATCTTCAACTCGACCCAGGAGGCAATCTACTGCAGGCTCGGATGGGAATCATTTTTTAGGTGGAAGTTCGGCCAAGGTCTGACCTTCAGGCTGTGGAAAAGGTTTCGGATACGCCGAGAACCCTAGGGACTGATAGGGAGTATGATACGAGTGGCATCTAAGGGACATCTGCCACGGAACTCTTGAATAGGTTTTTCGGTCCTTTAATTTCGCAAGTTTGCATTTTCTTGCACGATATGATATATTAGCTTTTAACCAGCCGTTTCTTCGCGAGAAAGGAGAAATTATTCTGGGATATATTAGATGAAGAAAAAGAAGCTGTGAGCATTAGAACACCAACGGGCCGAGTGGACTGTATAGCTCCGGGGAACGAGAGGTAGTACCCTGGGAGCGTTGGTTACTACACACCGGAGAGTAGGGACACACTTGACTGGAGGGCAGGGACACACTTGAGAGTAGGGACGTACTAGAGAAATGCAACCTGGGCATCTTCATAGGTGCGCTTCTTAGCGTCTCAAATCCGCTTTCTCGCCTGCTTCCTATCTTCCAGGGTACGCACGCGGGAAATATCATTGATACAGCTCGAATCCTCAAGCCGATAGGGTCTGCGAGGATTAATCGACCGACTAATCGAGCAGGCAATCCGCATGAGCTGTTTCTGAGCGGGCATAAATGCGATGAATGCAGAATCCAGTTGTCAATTCTCCCTACCCGTAGAAAGGCCAGGCAGACTAGCACCTGCTTGTGCCTGGTATACTGGCCACGACTGTGGTCGGCCAATAGGCTCGCCACCGCTGCGGTTCGAGGCGCGCCGGCGCATGTGGCGTTCTGAATCAGCAGCCTCATGCTTTTTGAGTGTGTCAGACGGCAAGAGAACGGCACGATCAAGAGTGTAAGGCAGGCCACGGTGGCGACCACGAATCTGCAAAGCGATGATCACCAACTTAGAAATCACATTGAATTGACCGCAGAAAGACGTGTCAACACCGGGGTACCCGAGCGACAGACCGACAGTACCGTAGGCTGACACAACCTCAAACAGGACGGTAAAGAGCTGGAAACTATAGTCGTCGGCGGCTTCCAAACGACCGTTTTCCACGATGGCGATGACAAAAAGTCCCAGAAAGACGTACCACAAGTCAAAACCCAGTTGGCGACGCAAGTGAGTTCCGATGTAGCTCGGTGCTGCCTGGTCATTCTTCTCGCTGTTCTCTTGGTCGTAGCTGTCGACACCCAAATTCTTCTCTTCGTACACGTTGGTGCGGCGCATGGAGATAGCAATGGGGAAAACAGAAATATACATCATGATTAAGTACGAAACTTGAATGGAAGGATGAAGTTCCGACAGATTTACGACCCCGAAACCAGCGGTACGAGTAGATACGGCCTGAAAAAAGCCATCAAGGACACGAATACCAGGTGGCAGTGAAGTCACTGTCGGGTCATTCAACTGTAGAAAAGTAGTAAGCATTGAATGTGGATGGAGTCATTAGCGGGCAAACTCACATCCAAGATAATGAAAAATATCACATCAATGCCGTTCAACGCTATAAGAATCGCAAACAGCCACCAGGTGGCATTTCGAGGGAAGAGAAGAGTAAAGCAGCGACGAGGATGATCAAGAAGGAACTTGAGCTCTTCCCAAAGAGCCGTACCCGGTCGAGCGAATTTCGTAAGAGACCAAATGACCAGCCGAAGCATGCATGGAAATCCCGTGTTGCCGATTATGATTAAAAAAGCCATAAGCAGCAAAGGAAAGACGGCCTTCTGGAAGGAGATCATCGAGTCCGGCGTCAGGGTAAAACCCAGATCGTTAAAGGCAGAGGCAGAGGTGAAGATTCCCCACCAGGGTCGACCAACTCCGTCTTCCCTGACCACATTGCCCCATCGGTCTTGAGTCATGATCCATCCGACCATACTGACCATGCCGATGATGTGGAAGCCAATATAGTAGGAGACTAGTACGACTGTGAGGGTCTTAAGCGCGCGGTATTCAATGCCACCGAGCTCATCACGTTGCTCTTCGGTCAGATCGATGAAGTTGGAGTTTCGGGCCACAGTTGCGTTCCAACTGAGATACGGCTGAGTCGAGTGATCTTTCTCCTGAGTCAGCGACCGCCAAATTCCCCGAGCGATGTTCCGCGCGCCCCGCGGACCCAATGCCCCGGTCGCCTGGTTTACAGGCGTGGTGGTGTCTTGGATAGTCGACCTCGTCATCAAGTGCGTGAACGTATTTCCGCGAGTGTCTGTCTGCGGCACACCAGGCTCATTGATGGCGATGTGTGGCCCTTCAAGGGGGCCAACCTGATCGATTTCGCCCGAATGCATAGGACTTTGACGGTGATCGGGTTGCGGACTCGATGGCTGAACCGGTTTATTCACCTCGTCTTCCTCCCCGTCCAATGTTTCCGGGGCACCACCGCGGTCGTATTCACGAGGGCTGGGAATGCGCAGAGCACCTTTGTTCTTCCGCTGATCTTCCAGGAAAGCAATGTGTTGCTCCGGGTTGAGCTGGGTCGGTACCCTCAAGCTGCCCAAACCGAATCGATGTTCCGTCCGATCATTTTGAAGATCCTTGAAGCTTGATTGACCGCTCTTCTCGTGTCCCTCGGGGGCCTCTGTCTCGGACTGCGCATCGTCGGTGGTTTTGCCTCCGGGGTCGGGGAGTTTGCTACCCCGCGCATCGCCAGTACTGCTGCGTAGTACCACGATTGAGCGACCGCCGTCTCCCAGCTCTGCGAGATTGATTCCTTTGCTGTCGTTGTCTTGGCTGACGTTGTCCATGCGAGAGCGGGTAGTACGCAAGGCACGTGCATCTTGGACCACCCGCTGGAACCGCTTTTCGAACCAATACAACCGAATGAACACCAGCGCACTGTGGATGAATATCGGAGTGCAGATGATTGTAATAATGTAAAACACAATTTGCTGGTAGAGGTGCAGTCCATTCAGATTGACTGTATTCAGGCCACTCTGGGTGGCGGCGCCGACCGACAGGAAAAGGGCATCGGTATAGGCGATGCCGCCACCGGGGTAAACGATGATGGAGCCGATGAGTGCCCAAGTGATGATGTAGGTATAGTGGAGGAAGATAAAGTTGAGGTGCAGTTGGTTCAGTAGCGGGGTGCGCTGCTTGATTTCGTTGGCCCGACGGTAGAACGCTGAGCAGCGATGGATGCAAACTACGTACATAGTATGCGAACCGCCGTATTTCCCAAGCGGACGCACAGTGCAAGTAGATGAAGCTGTCAGGAGAAATTAGATTTTGAAGGAGGGAAACTGTTCGGTCCTGTCACGATCACTGATTAACGTTCCAAGATTCACTGCGCCACACTTGCAACCAGATTTGGAGGCCTTAGAATAAGACCGTGTGCTTCTGCTGACATCAAAAAGGTGGGGCATTCCTAAACGCCAGTTGAGGTGAGCGCGTTTTGGTGGCTTGTTTGTTTCCAAATGACTATCCGCAATCCTTGGCATGCAACATGCATGCGCCACCGCTGTCTCAACTACTAACAGGCATGGCCTGCAATTCTGGGGAGCACGGTGTTGATCGGTAAGTTGCGATGCAGCAGCCCTTCGGACTCGATTGCTAATCCGATATATAGTAATCTTTGGCGAGGTTATTCCTCAGTCCGTCTGCATTCGGTACGGTCTTTCCATCGGCGCCTATCTTTCGCCTCTTGTCTTACTTCTAATGTTTGTCTTTGCCCCCGTTACTTGGCCCACTGCTAAGCTCCTCGACTGGCTTCTTGGGGCAAGCCACGGTGTTTTTTACAAAAAGGCTGGGTTACAGACCCTTGTTACTCTGCACAAGATGTTGGGCACGCAACCGGCGGGGAGACTCATTGAGGATGAAGAACAAGTGCCTTATACAGAGACGTTAGCTGCCTCACCGACACTGCTTTATGTGAATGAAACGTTGCAACTTGCATCCGGCGGTGAAAGGAAGATCGAAAACACTATTATTTTGGATGTTTGGCTTTTCGAAGCAACTCTATTCGAATTAGCCAAAGTCTGGATGATCAGAACCGCGACGACGAGTTATCGTACCATAAATTAGAGCAGATCATGAGCGTCTCGCGTCCTCATGTCGTTTTTGTCTGCCAATGCGAGACAAATCAAGCGAAAAACGAATTCGTGCAACATTTTCCCTATGTTTTCACACGATTCCAGGTACACGCAAATCACGTGCCAGAAGCTTGTGGTACTACAAGATTGAGGCTTGTGTGGTGACGTAAACCATAACTAATGAGCCCAACAAAATCGTGCCCCCGTGCTATCCGATGTGTGAAATTTCTATTTATCCGAATCTTGTCATTCGTTTATAACTTCTACATGATCAAATAGTTGACCAGCAATCCTTGAGTTTTTATTCACCAGACCACTAATTTCACACTAGTAATTAAGCCTGTTGATAATTTTATCTAATCCGAACCCGTCCGATGTAGGGACTCTGAGCAGAGTAAAGATTAACGTTAAACTCTTTACAGATTCCCCTCAAGGTGCATGCTTCCTCAGCGACCCACTAAGCCCAGATTTGAAGCATGTTTTGTTTGATCAACTTGGGACGGGACGATCCACTTCAGCCTTTCCCTTCTCCACGAGTTTATTGCAAGCCATGGTCCACGATTGTTATGGTGTGAGGATCTACAGCAGAATGCAGTTATTATGGTTTGACCCACACTATGAGATGACAACAGTCGTTGTACAGTATCTAGATTGCTACAGCTAGTCCATTCAGAAGAGCCACTTTCGTGACACCAAATACCAACGGCAAGCCCCGGTCTCGCCCGAGGGCCCGGGATTGAGCGGAGATGAGATCATGAAATAATTTCAGTCCAGAGACATGGGGGTCCGAAACTATTAGGAAATGCACGGACCTCTTCTCTAGATGGTTTTATTCAGCCAATCCAATTCAATCCTATTTTCAGAGAGCGCTGTTGAAAAATTGCACATTCTCACCACTTTCTGCGGCCTCATACTTGAAATTCAAGATACTCATTCAACACCACTGTTTTCCCTCACGTTTGTTGAAGTCGAATGATGCTGCGCTTTTCCTCAAGAACCTGTTCATTCCATCTCAACGAAGCAGTAAAGAATTCCATTGACTGAATCAACAGTTGCCATGAACAATATTCGCTCACCTATTTCCCTCGCCCTCACAAAACAAACGAAGTGGTGCTGAAATGAGCCCAGAGTAATTTTTTTTTTGTCTAACGGCATTACTATCGCCATTATGGATTCTCCGTATTATGCTCAGCTCAAGCAACTAAACACTCCTCATCAATAAATACTCCTCATCAATAAACACCTACTTTCGAAGAGAAGAGAAAATCACTATTTTTGTTCTTGCCCGAGCAACAAGGCACAAATGCTACGTCTTGGCAAACTGAATTATGGTCTACCACCAATTTTACTGATGACTACAGTATTGCTGCACCCGTGCAATGTAATTCCGGACGCCCCACTTCGAAAGCGCTAAACTTACCCAGTTGGGGAAGATCCACCATCTTTTATTGATGTTTTTTAGGTGTGTAGCTTGACTTGATCAGACTGACCTTCATTTCTCGCGTGAGATAAGGCTGGGCTCGAAGCCAGCATAGGCAAGGCTCAGTATGCTCCGCTTAGTGTGCATGCTCCATGTATAGTTCTGGAAGGACAGCTCCGTTTCTGGCTCCGGAAGAGTGCGGTAGGATTTTTTCTACTGCGATGTTCATTGGGCCGAGTTACATAGCACCTAAAGAAGCTGAGTTTTGTTGGAAAGTGGTGCTCGCCCAGGAGCAGTAGGTGTGGCTCCTGGGACTGTAATACCAGTACCCTTCGCACTAGGTCCTAGAGAAAAGCAATGGATGTATGTCGTATTCGACTGTACCACTAAAAAGACATGATGCAGCCAGTCCATTGGTTTTTCCCCTACATATTATCAATCCACATATGTGACAATTGCACATGTGTTGGTAGTACACTTGTGTGATAAGCTAAGGTTGACGATGTATCACGGTGAAATGAGGCTTTTTCCTGACCAAACGTGCTCATGTAAGTTATACTCGTGGAACAGCAAGCTGATTAAGGGAACATGTACCGCGCGCCAAACTACCGTTTGAGTAGCCGCCGGCCATCTGTTCAGACCGCCTTGTGATCTTCACTCATCACAAATGCGAGATGAGCCTGGCGCTTACACCCCAACCCTACTTGCTTGGTTTCAAGATTTAACTGTTCTTTTCAGACTCTGAAAAAGCCCAGATTTTTTTTGACTCATTATTGCACGAAGTAATTATGGTTGAACAGATCGGGCTGGCCTCTGGAATCCCTACTTTGGCGACGTTTGCATTCCAATGCAGCATTTCGCTTTATGAGACAGTGGACAGCTTCCGTTTACATCCAAAGCGTGTGCGCGACCTCCTCGGCGAACTTATTCGATGCAGCAAAGAAGCAGGCAAAAAAAGTGAGTATTCTTTATTACTTGCTATATTTGTTATTATATGGCAAGCCCTTCCCATACGAGTACAGTATAGTACAATCGTTTCTTAGCTAGTGGGTTTTTAGAAACAATTCCTGCCTTCCTCATTAGAGTTGACTTGCGACGGCAATTTCTCTGCCTCTTCGACAAAAAAAAGGGGATAGGCTACTTGTCTTAAAATATATGTAACTATAGAGTATCAATTATGGCAATAAAGAAAATATGCTCATTGTGAACTTGTTGAAAATGGTTTGTTGAAAGGTATCTTTCGTACTTGTTATGTTCCATAATTGGGAGACAAACGGTGATTATTCGCAGATACCAAGTATGTGCGGCAACAGTTTTGCAACTGTTAAAAAAAACACCATGTTCAGTTCATTAGGTAAATCACTTCAAAGATTTGCCCTTCTGTTAAAATTATCAACGTTGACTTCTCCGAAATACAGTAGAAGTGTAATGATCAAGGGGTGAAGACCGGTCCACAAGTGAGTCCTCAGAAAAGAATGGGCTGGTGAAAATCGAGTTCAACGGCGGCTGAAGTCGTCCCCTCGACCCTTTTCTCACGTGCGACTCCTAATAGTTCGGGCCCCCCAGACTGTAGTCCCAAAAATAACTATTTCTACCTTTAGTGCTGCCTTGATTTCCGGGCAGAAATAATCGGACCCACCTGTGGTCTCGCCTGCAAAATCGACCAGGCCATTCTAGGTGATTCCATGCATCATTACTGTATTAATTACTGTATTACAATAATTGCACAGCTAGTCTACAGTATAGACGAGGTATTGATCCCGGCTGGGAAAAGAAGCTATAGTGGAGAAACTACGGATTCAAATCCCTACAGTTTCTCCTCTCTTGCAGCCTTGGAAGCATTCTTGGACCTTTCTGGGGTCCACCAGACCCACGGTCCATTTTTAGCCTCAGCCATCGAGATGCAGATGCAGACGTAACCCTCGATCCGGGCCAGATTTCCTCCTTTGCTGTGCTTCATCTGTCTAGGCCCCTCCTCAGATCGAGTTGCCTGTTGCACAAGCATCGGATTCGACTATACGGGGGAAAACAACCCACGGATAAAGGATTTGTTGACGGGTCCGAGATCTCCTAAATGCGAGGCTGGTACAAGTGTCTTCATTTGATCCTCAGGCTGGAAATGTCTACGAGGATTCCATTTCGAGAGTACTGGATTGAGGGCCTATGTTAGTGCATTCTACCTCAACTTAAGCTGGCCAGGATGCTGACTAACATTGCTGGCAGCATTTTGAGGTAAGTAGTTTGCCACACTAGCTGGGTCACCGCCGTGACCTTCTTTCCGGATAGTAGGCAGATCGTGTCGGGCTCGTAAGACGAAATCGTCAAGCTTTATAAAAAAATGATGTTGTGATGAGGATAAGACGCATGAAGTTTGCAAGTCTAGTTTATGAGCAAGCTGGGGGGTATGGACAGATTAGGGAGTATGGGTAGACTACGTCCGTATCTTGCGAACAAGAGTAGACGCACCCCACTGTTCCGTTTCAGTCCAAGGATGACACAAAGTACGAATTCTAGCTGTTGCTGCCTTGCTTAAGCTATATTCATGTTTCATGTCACAAGAAGTACATAAACGTCTCTCTATTGTCCCCACTTAGGTTCTTATCTCTTTATAAATTCTTCTCAGTTCTCTGTATTGGTGTTGGATAATAAGCACCCTATCAAAGTAAGTCCATGTACTGATGTGATCAAAGTTTCTCGAGGCCTACCAGATGCGGTCCAAGAAAGGACCAAAATCCTGATGTATCCGCGGAGAAAATGAATACTTTCCCTGACTCTCGAATCCGAATGCCTAGGCATACATCTGCGCCGCATTTGTTGCTGTACTCGTACGACTTTTTTTCTAGGGACATTTTGCGTCGATCTCTTTTCTGTTGCAATGACTTCTTGGTCAGGCTAAAAGTTTTCGACTGGCCGCTGGAGTTTCTGGTCATTATGACCGAGTGGTATGGAGAACTGTAGGCGAACAGTAAGCCGGTGTCAAGGCAGGGTATTTGTATTATGAACGACAGGTGTGTCTTCCCAGGGGAAAATCACAAAAGGGCAAAAGGCGCCTTTAAAATGCAGCTTTAGCCCAAGGCCACGATTCTCGGGGCCTCCATGGTTTTTAATTTCTATATATAGGCTGTGATTGTTGCTCTTTCTCTGAGGTTATAATAGAAGCATTGGATTCCATGTGTCTTCTCCGGAGAGAATAGTAGGTGAAGGTGAGCCGAGATGAGAACGAGGTTGACCGGATTGACCTGTTTCGAGGATCTCACTCTTCCTCCTCGCCCTAGCGGTGAACCACATCAGCCAGTCAATACTCAACATTCAATCGAGCTCGGCTTTTCATCCCACAAACTCCTCTTTAGGCTAAGCGAAGTGTAGTTTTTCCTTTCAATACGTATGACTGGCCCAGTCAACGGAGGTAGCATGGCGACATCTTGACAAGCATGCACCCGCCAAGTGGGCCACGCTTAAGCTATTTCATTTTCGGCAGCTACTCATGCCTTGCAGACAGCAAAAGATGTCGCAGATCATGAGATAGATTGTCCGCATAAAAAGCAACACTGTTTCAATTTACCCTAGTGCTGTTTTGGCCTAGTGTAGATCACTATGGCAAACCTCCAAGAGGAGCGGAACGACCACTTCCCCACCCCGTGTGGGTTGGTGGCATTTTGGGCGCATGGCTTCTTTCAAGGTATACGTCATCGCGGCCGCACCCAAAACGGTGTCGCAAACCGAAAGCCGTGTCGCAGAATGTAGTTAAACATAAATTAACTCTTGTGGCCTTGACGCCCATGGGCCCTAAGGCAGCCAATCCACAGGGCTAACTTGCCCGTGGGGTGGCTTGGGCCCCGGGGTGAATTCCCTAGGGGAAGATGGCTCTTAGGGTAACCAATCCTCAAGTGTAGGCATGTCCCAGGGGCCACCGTCACCTAGGGAATTTCGTCCCTGGGCCTCAGCCCACCTACGGGCAAGATGGCCTTGTGGATTGGTTGCCGCAGGGCCCGGGGGAATTCACCCCGGGGCCCAAGCCACCCCACGGGCAAGTTAGCCCTGTGGAATCTCTCCCCCGAGTCAGATTAATCCTGTGGATTTACTTCCATGCGGATTGAATTCAAGGTTGGGGTTGTTCTGGCAAAGTTGCGGGTGGAATTGTGAGAATCACCCCCAGGGTGAGAACTTCGTTCACCTCCTGCAACCGCAAAGATATTACGCCGGGGAAATTAGGCAAAACTACGGTGATCATAAATTGTACGTATAAATCATGTCATATCATAGAACGTTTTGTAATAAACAAGTGATCATACATTGAATTCCCTAGAAGCGCTTGGTCGAACTGGCAAAACACCTGCCTGCTTTCCACCAGCCCCTTTATGTCTGAAACTGTGGGAAACTTTAGAAAGCGGCTTGTAGCCAAGTGATATAATAGATAATTCTGCGGCGAAGTTCTTTCGCCTCTCAAAAAGGCCTTTTCCACTTGCGTGTCCGATCAAATGAACTTTCATAGTCTTTCAGTTCGTGCATTGTCTGATTCGAGAAAGCGGGCCAAGATTCCTTTCGATCTTCCTGACATTCGAATTCGCTATTTAGTTGGCTTGTCTTGGTTGCTCGCAAGCGTTTGAAGTCAATAGCTTCGTTCAGAGGCGATGATTCAAAAATTTCAGCCAAAAATCCCTCCGTTATAGGCATCGGAGAAGTCGGTTCAGATTGAGACTTTTGTTGGTTTGGCATTATGGCACCATGTTATCAATTGTGTTTTAGGTGAACACACGTAAAATCGAAAGACGTATCTCATCAATAGGCAAAAAACTCAGAAGTTCCGAGTCAGAACTGTATATAAATTGTATTATGGCACGTGATTGGATGGAGCAGCGGAAGTATCGGGCCGAATATTTGCCACAAAACCTGACATTACATCACTTGTCAACGACATAATAGGCACAGCGGTTGCTCTTCGAGAGATCCAACCATTTGAAGAACTTGTACGCGCTGCTCCTCGAAAGGAGCAATATCTCCTGCACCGGTCGGCGAGTTGCGCAAAGCGAGGATATACAAAACATCAGAGCTCTTGACACTGTTTGAGACATTAACTCAATCTGGACCTGAAATAAAATGATCCCCAATGATAATGAGTTACGATTATGCGATACGACTTATCGCTATGGTTTCCTGGTTGGGACTAGTGTATTCCTTCTCAACATCATGAGACACGCAAGTACTTCAAGGTATGCCTCACAGAATGTATCATATCTTATTCGCTGTCGTTTTAGCTTGGCTGCGTCGACCAAACTGCTCGAATTATTTAATTAGACAATACTAGCCAGAAATGCAGGATGTATTGACAGGTCACTGAGGATCATTGAACTATAAAAGCTTGCTGTAACGCTTACCGGCCATCAGTTGTGGACACGAGGGTTCGATCACTCCTATCTTTGTTCATTATTTCGCAAGATATATTTGCCCGACATGGCACGTGACCACATTCTTACTCCCAAATAGGCCTCGCCAAAACCCGCCCACTACCCAAACCCACCTGTTGGTTTATTAAGTGATGCTTCAACGCTCATATTATTGAGGGGAGTTGATTGTGTGTTGTGTTGGTTGTTATGTCTTGTGTTGTCTAAGATACAAGTAGACTGAGTCAAGTATATATGTATGCACGTGATCCCAGCCTTATTATTATCTCAGCAACCGGGATATTTTCAACACAAAACCCGCGGTGGGCTGCCCGTGGGCGGGTAAGGAAATTGAAAACCCAACCCAAACCCGCGTTTGGCGAGGTCTACTCCCGAAGCGTGTGATATCATTCGTTGTCATATAATTTGCCACGGATACTCCGCTTTTTAGGTAGGAAAACTGATGTCTTTCCGAAAAGTTAGTCTCGAGGTTTTGATCGTTCAACTCATTTCGCAAATTAGCTTTTCATCACCTTCATAGCCAATGGAGCGACGTGAACAGATACATGATGTTGACCACTTTGGTTTCGATCCCGTTTTCCCAACTACGCACAAGAAAAATCCATCGAAAGAAAAGAATAGTGTTTACGGTTCTTGGGCCCGCGATATTCGAAATCTTAGTTATGAAGTGTCTGCAAAGCCGTCTTTTGATGGAGCTGAGCCCCACCACATATCGAAATCACGAAATTGCAAAAGCAACTCTCCCGACTCCTCTTTCAAGCTCCCAGACAAAGCTAGTACGCGGATGACGGAGGATTTCTGGGGTTTTGACCCTGCCATCAGTTCGGGTCAGAAGTCCATTGCCTTGGAGAAAGTACCGCCGCAGCATAATCACGGTAATAAGAATACTTCAAAGAAGGCAGAATCGACTAGTACAAAACAATCACCGAGTTAGAGCTGAATCCTCGAGCTAGTCGCAGAATTTCGCCGATTTCGGGCTAGGAAAATGCCACATAGTAGTAATACATATAATTTAGGTTCATATTTCCTATAGTCCCTAATCATGTTGAAACGATTGTGACTTTGGATGATCGTGATATTTGAGAAATGCGTATCAATTATGTCCAGCTACCTTAGGAAGAACACCTAGATAGATGTCCTCTAGCGATGCCCTTCGAAAACACCTCAAAAGTCCAGGTTTGCTGCATTTTACTTTTACTTTATGTCTGATATTTAAGAGAAACCAGCAATGTTGAAATGATTCTTATGATCGGCTTTTTCAACCGCGCTCCAGTTCTTGTATTCTATGAGCCTATTATAGACAGCAACATTTCTTCAAACTCTGAATCCTGATATTCCGAAGGCACGTCCGGCATATCCACATCGCAATCGTAGAGAGACAAAATACTTTGTTGCATCCCCGCATCAGAACTCCCCGGTTGATCCTGAACGAAGCCCTCGATGTTTGGTTTTTCGGCGGGCTATCATATTTGTCCATCTTAACGAACTTCGCGGCATTGTTACAAACGTGCTGAGCACATCTGCTGTCCACAATCCAGGCGTCGTTGATCGAGGTAGATTTTGTGACCATCATACTAGGAAAGAAGTCAAATGTGGCAACATTTCCTTCAACTTCAGCGCTGAAAGCTGCATTGATATCTTGTTTGGAGGCCTGTGTTGCCACAAACGTCGGTCTTTTCGGGTCTCTGGGTCCTTCTGAATCGTCGTCTTCATGATCCGTACTAGCTCAGCGCTTTGATGGATTGCGAACACCCGCGTACGCCTCTTTCGGTCTTGGCCTGTGGGTCATTCTTCTCTTTTCTTGGTCCTTCAGGCTAGGATTCTTTTTGAAGCAGTGTGACTCTCTATGATAGGGTTTCCGGCAGAAGGCACCGGAAAGGAACATTGTTCATCTCGATTTGTCACGTTTTCCCATCTGGACACGGTATGACTTTCTTGTCTCCGGGCTTACGGCTAAGTATGAAGGCAGGAAGCGCATTTGTATCAGTGGGCTGGCGCAGCTGACCCTTATTCGTCAGTATAGTTGATTTCACCGATGAACATCAGCGATAGTTTACAATGAGTCATTTCCTGACTAATTCGGACGCATTGGCGAAAGGCATGAGTAATAGAGTCCAGAGTTTATTTCATATATGTCATTGGCTTTGCTGAAGTCTAGTGTCTGCTTTGATGTTCGCTACAAGATTGGCTTCCCATTCATGGAGGATTCGTGACACTTCCTTGAACGGAACAGGTTTAGTGAGAAAGACGTTCACCCCCGCATCCATCGCTCTAGACTCATGACTTGAGCTACTGAGACCAGTAAAAGCGACGATTGTTGCTTGATGGGCCCCATCGCGTTCTCTTTCAATATCACGGATAGCACGGGTCGCATCAAATCCATCCATTACCGGCATAGACATGTCCATGAAAATAATATCGTATCCGCCAGGCAGTCTCTCAACTGAATTTACTGCTCTTTTGCCATCTTCTGCCTCATCCAAAACCGCGAGATTTTGTTTCTCAAGAAACGTCACTAAGAGGTTAAGGTTGATATCATTGTCATCTACTACTAAGACCCGAGGTCTGCTTTGGCTCCCAGACGATGCATTGATAGATGCTGCATTGAAAGAGGTAGCAGAGGAAGGAGCACAAATCAGTTTTTCATTTGGAATTGACACAGAAGTATCGTGCTTCATGAAACCCTCTTTACCATGATTCGATACTGACATGAAGCTACAGTTTCTCTCTGGCGATAGTGTGGATCTTGATGGCAAGAGTATAGACCCGCCAGCTGGGGAGGCTGGGTTCTGCAGGTTTTGTTCGGTCTGAGACGACAAATTCTGACCGAGTGCCTTTTGGATCTGAAACGGAAAATTTGTTTTGGGAGTTAAGACAACTCAATATGCCTCTGGCGAGCTTCTGTGGTCCACATGGTCGACGAAGAGTTATCACGGATTCAGCAAGGCGAGACCAATTTCGAGGATCAACTTGGCTGCTCGACCCATCGCAAAAGACAAGCAAGTTTGGCAATGAAGTAGGGAAATGCTGCAATTCTCCACAGAAATCATTCTCGTCTGCAAAAAGGATATCAATAACCTCATTGTCAGACCAAGAAACGAGCCGCAGGCCGTACCAATCCCGAACATATCGAACGATTGAAGACCAGAAGTGATACTCGTCAAGAAGGGTGTAATCTATTCCCCAAATGGCAACACGCTTCTCCTTCAAACTCGCAGTATCCAATTGGGAACATGGTTTAGGTTGATTTTCCTCTAAAATTTCCACCTGAGGTGTTGACTGCGAGCTCTGTTCCCCGACAGAACGCTCGGAAGGAAGAAACACTTGAACAGTAGTTCCTTTTCCCACCCTGCTTTGGATGTTTATTTTCCCGCCGAGAGTTCTCACAATGCCGCGGACAATCGACAAGCCGAGACCGGTACTTGCCGATAGTGTATGGTAAAAATAGAAAGTCGTATTGTTAAGCATGTAGAGTAGGATCAATGGAAAATTGCATGAAAAGGGACCACGGCTCGTAAAAAAAGATTGTTGCGGTTAAGGTAAATAAGTCGACTACTCATAAGAGAAAAGGTACAGTATCGAAAATGTATACCCCGAAAAGTATTCTCAATATTAGAGGCAAGGTTCATCGAAGTCAAGTAGGAGAGGAAGCCCAAAGCGCTGGGGATGAGAGCACAACCGAAAGCAAGTAATCGAAGGTCAATTGCAGAGGTAAGAAGCAGGAAAAAGAGGTCGATAAGAAAGGACAGTTGGAACTGGCTAGAAGCAGGGAAATGGCCTTGAAATGGGTGAGTCAGAGGCAAAGTTAAGCAAAGTAGCGTGAAATTTTACAAAGTGGCAAGTCGCGTACCTCATTGGTGGCCGTGGCTGGAATAACCACTTGTATATGTTCCTTAGGTCTGGGTACTGGGCCGAATATTTTGGGCGAATCAGGAACAATTCGGGATTATTGACTTATTCCACCTGGAAACCACCTCCCAAATACCTCGAAAACCGTCGGCTAGGAATTGCTCGGTTTAGAGCTAGAGCTAAGAGTGCCAAGTCCAAGATCCTTCAGTCGACCCAGAAGCGGTTCAAGAAGCTGGTCGAGTTGGCAGACAAGTTCAGCACTTGTTTGTTGTGGAAGTTGTTGTGAAATTTGTTTCCCAAGGGGACAAATTGTTGTTGTCAGGACTGGCAAAAGCTTCATCATTATGGAGCGCATCATCGGTGAAACACTTCTTGGGCCTGGCCAAAGCTTACACAAGACGAGAAGCAAGATATACTGAGCAACCTACGGAAACAGTTTAATGAAATGCGTCATATTCCATCCCCAAACTAC